>JAAGNO010028751.1:0-11901 GCA_033439905.1 Ceryle rudis
GCTGCTCCTCACCCCCCTTGTGCTCCAGCCCCTTCCCCAGCTCCGTTGCCCTTCTCTGGCCACGCTCCAGCCCCTCAATGACTTTCTGGGAGTGAAGGGTCCAAAATCGAACCTGGTATTCAAGATGCAGCCTCCCCAGTGACAATTATAGGGGGATGATCCCTCCCTAGCCCTGCTGGCCACACCAGTGCTGACACAAGCCAGCAACTAAGGTGAAGCTTTTGATTTCACTCTTGAGACATAGAGGCAAACCCCAGGTCTGCTCCCAGCTGCTCTGGAGCATGAGAGAGCAACAGCTCCAGCAATTCTGGGGGCAGCCATGTGGCCTCCATCTGAGCTATGAACTTAGCAGCCACATGGGACAAAGTGAGGCCCACTGTGATTCCCCCTTCCTTCGAGAGGAGCTCAAACACCTTTCAAATCTGTGTGGGAAATGCTGTAAATCAGAGAAGAGTCTTCAGGCTCCAGTGGTCCCACCAACACTGTAGTTTGCATCTCTTGGCTTTTCATCTCCAGGGTGAACGTGGGTGGCTGTGGGCAGAGCAGCAGAGTTGCCAGAGCTTGGCTCAGAGGGGTCTGCGGGCAGCCAGGGTGAGGGGGCTCTGACAGTGGGGGAGTGCAGGTCTGGAGCATGCTCCCCGAGGCACGGCTCGGTGCGGGGCCACGCCTGGGCTCAGCCCTGGGGTGTCCTGCATCATTGGAGGAGACCCGAGGGTCGGGACCCAGCTGCTGCCTGGCTGCCAGGTGAGAGCAGAGCCCTCCTCAAAGTGCCCAGGCAGGGAGACCGCACCTTGGCACAGGTAAAACCTGGCACCAGTTTAACAGGGAGGGATAAAATCTCCCGTTACTCAGCTGGGGAGCAGCTGGGGCGCAGCTGGGGCTCTGCGCAGCCAAGGTCGGTGCCCAGCTCCATCTGCCCTCATTCCCACGCGTGGGGCTCGGGTGCTGACCAAGAGCAAGACATTTCCTTGTGATTTTAACAGTGCATCAAAGAGTCAAGGGAAAGGAGTGTCTCATGGGAGCTGTGGGGCTTCGAGCCATGAGGACAACCCCTGCTGCTCAGGTTATTTTGGCAGGGCCCAGAAGAAAGAGACCAAGATATCAGAAAGGTTTTCTTTTCCTGGCATTGCTGGCTTGTGGAGGTGGGACTTGACTCCTACATTATTTTCTTCTCCCATTTCTGAACAACAAACCTACTTTGATGTGCAGCTGTGGCCTTCAAGGCACAGCACCTCTCCTGCTGTTCCAGGGATGGTGCAGCTAAACCATCCTCCATCCTGGAGGCTCAACCCCAAGGCCATGACCATTCCTGAGCCCAAATGGCAATAACGAGGCTTTTGCAACAGAAACTTGGGGCACCTACAGGAAGCTCTTGCGGTCACAGACATTCAGCTGAACTTGTGTTTTGTTCTGTTTTCTCTGGGGCTAGATTAAAGTGCTAAAAATGTGCGTGGGGGAGGTACGAGGTAAAGAGGTGGCAGTTTGCAGCACATGCTTCTGCAAAGTGTGCCCCAGAAAAGCAAGTAACAACGACCACAAAACCCTCACTTTTGAGTAAATGGAATAAAAATCAGTTCTGCTTTTCAGTCACTGGGGTTTTACTTGCTCGATAACTTGCAGACAAAGAATCTCTCTTCTATGAAATGTTAGGTGCTCAGAAGGCATAAAACACCCGTGACCCCTCTTTAATCCAAGCGAGCAACGGTGTTTTCAAACAACCAGGATAAACGAGGAGTACTTTGCCATATGTATAAATGAAACATGATCAGTTGCTTAAAACCAGATTAGGTGAATTCATGGAGGAGAGCTCCGAGGTGGCTGTTGCACACGATGTTGGAAGAAGCCTCGGAGGTGCTGCTTGCCAGGAACCAGGAGGGGATGGCAGGAATTCAGCCACAGCCTCTCCCTCCTCTTCTCCCACTGCTCCTTCAGCTTCACGCTGGGGCAGTGTCAGAGGCCGTGTTCCCCACTATGAGTTTCGGTCTTGCAAAGTTCAGCTATTCTTAGGCGAGGTTGTGAGTCATTAAGCGCTTTCAGAATGTTTATTTGTCAAGCCACAGGCACTTAAATTTACTTCTGAAGCCAGACAGCCCGCTTGGAGGATTTCTTCCTGCCTCAGAAATTACTAGGTGAAATTCCACGGCAAGAGGTCAGCCCTGCTGCCCGAAACGCTGCGAGTCGGATCCCACCCAAGGGCTGCAACCAGTTTGGGTTTAAAGTGGCCTCATTTTCAAAGGTCAGCATAAGAGGGGAAAAGAACAACAAGAAAAATGTGTCTCCCTAGTCTTTCACCACCCGATTTAGCTTTTCTAATGGGTGTTTTTTAGGACGGGGACCAGACCTTCCTAACTGGCTGTAATCCCTCTGAGGGTGAATGGCGGTTTGGATGCTGAAGGTGCTCCCTGGGGAAGCAGGTGGTGGGATGGATTCCCCCTGGAGATGCTGCCCTCACCTGCTCTGCAGCGGGGGGTCCGCCCTGCAGCTCCCCAGTGCAGACAGGCAGGAACAGGGTGAAGCTCCTTCCCCACGCTGGGAGAAGACAAAGCCAATGTCGAGTTCAGAGCCTGCAGTGACAGGGCCAGGGGCTGATGTGACCGAGTTCTTTATGGAAATGCAGCCCAAAATCACTATTGTTCCATATGATGTTACGCTTGTGCCAAGAGCCATTTTTTGTAGACTCTCTGCTGTTCTCAGGGGAGCTGCCTTGTACGGTCTGTGAACGCTGAAACCCTGCCCCATCCACCCGCCCGTGGCTGGCTCGGCCGTGGCCTTCCACAGCCACTTCCACGGTCAGTGGCTTGAGTGGGGCAAAATGCTTCTGTGAGTATCGGGGTGCTACAGGAATACAAATTTCAACGTAATGAAGCAGCTCAGTTTGGGAAGATTTTATGGACCGCGTCAGGATTATCATAATACTTTATAACACCTGAGAGGTTTCCTTAACCACGCGACCTTTTTCACAGCACACGAGCGTCCCCGTGTCCTGGGTAGCTGGATGCAGGCAGGAAATCCTGTGGAGGGTAGATGTGAGCTCTGTGTTCAGGAGAAGACAGAGCCTCCAAGAACCAACCTCATGCTTGTTCAGAGCTGCTAGCCCTGTGCTGTCCTGGGCTGTGCACATCCGGTCATCCCCAAATAGGCCCAGAAAATGCTTCGTTTTCTTATGACACATGGATCAGTCTTGCAATGTTCGTGTCAAACCATGTGAGCTCGCCTGTCAAATCAATTTGCTACAGTTCTGTTCTCTGTCTCTCTGCTCAGCTGTTCTTTTTCTTAGCTTTGGTTTTCTGGAATTTTTAGTCATATGGGATCTGTCACTCTGGTCCAAGTGATGCTCTGACTAATTCACACTGACCCACCATGCTGGGAGTTCTTGTGGTTTAGTGCTCTGAGATGATTTAGCTGTAATACTCCCCATGAGTTGCACCTAGAGAAGAGCATCTCCCCAGACTCCTGCAGTTCCATCCTCCAGGACGAAGGGTGAAACGTGCCCCCTCGACTTCTCCGGGATGAAAACATTACTAGCTACAGAGCTGCCAACCCTCTTTAAAAGCCAAGCAAGGACATTTAATGTCAAGTCTTCTTGGAGGTGGGAACTCAGCAGACTGCAGTCTGCGCAAGGAGACATTTGTTTTCTTTGACACCATTCTCCTGTGACCCACTTCCAGCCCCTTCCTGTACTAGGGGATGGGGCAGAAAGGAGGCACGGATCTATCCTACACACCTTCACATCAGAAATGCTTTAACAAAGTTTCTGTTTTACTGGAGCGATTCATTCACTTCACTCACGCTACGATGTCCTTGACAATAACAAAGCACCATGGGTTTTTTTAATATATATTAAGTCTTTGGGATACTCAGTCTTCAGCTGAATTTCCAGTAGAGATTTCAGCAGTTCCAGAGGGAACGGCTCTGCGCTGGGGCCAAGACCTGACACAGGGCACCAACAGCTCTGTCTGGAGGGCAAGGAGACATTTGACCACAGCAGGCTACGAACCGGACCGGAGAGGCTACACTTCTTCTTTCAGGTGCTCTGCCTCCTGCTGACTGCAACAGCAACTGGTGGAGAGCTGGCCTGTCCCGCCCTGCTGGGACACCAAAGGCTCGGCAGTTCCCTCCCTGACGTGGCTGTGCTGGGGTCGAGGAGGCCTCGCTATGTAATTCCTGAAACACCTGGCAGAAATGGCTCTGCTATGGAGAACAGACTGTTTGTAGTTTGATTTTTTTAAAACAAAATGAGCTCTCACCTGAATCTTGACTCTTTCTAACGGTGGTCTCCTGCCTCTGGACGGGGATGCATCCCTCCAGGTTTGAGAGGAATTCTTAAATCTGCCCTAGGTACGTCTGTCAGTGGAGATGCTACCAGCAGATGGTGCAAGAATATCCAGGTTGTGTTTCCTCCTGTCTCTGCTTCCAGGAGTGAGTTACAGCTCTGTGAGATGTAATTCCAACCTAAGAAAAGAGGTAGGGAGAGATTTTGGTTTTATATTATTTTGATTATGTCTCATGACACAACACTTGGCTTCTGATCCAAGTTCCAGCCCATAATGGAATATTGCACTGGTACTGGAGAGGCTGTGGAGCTGTGTGTTAAGAAATTAGGAAAGAAATTACGCACAGATGGGCAAAAGGTGGGGGAAACAGCCTGTGGTAGGTTGACCTGGGCCGGATGTCAGGTGCCCACCAAAGCTGCTCTATCATTCTGCTCCTCCTCACTCATCACTCTTCTTCATTGCCCATCTCTCCCCTCCTCAGCTGAGCGGGGAACATAAAATACAACTCCTGGTTTGCCTCTGTACGTGGGTCCACAGGTCCCACCAGGAGCCTGTTCCAGTGTGGCCTTCCCATGAGGTCACAGCCTCCTCTGGGCATCCACGTGCTCCACAAACTGCAGGCAGATATCTGCACCATGGTGGACCTCCATGGCCTGCCTCACCACGGTCTTCCCCACAGGCTGCAGAGGAATGTCTGCACTGGTGCTGGGATCACCTCCTCCCATCCTTCTTCACTGACCTTGGTGTCTGCAGAGTTGTTTCTCTCACATATTCTCACTCCTCTCTCCAGCTGCTGTTGTGCAGGGTTCCCCCACCTCCCTTCTTTAATATTTGATCACAGAGGCACTGCCACTGTCACTGATGGGCTCGGCCTTGTCCAGTGGCAGGTCCATCTTGCAGATGACATGGGCTCCATCAGACATGGGGGAATCTTCTGGCAGCTTCTAACAGAAACCAACCCTCGAGCCTCCTGCTACCAAAACCCTTGCCACACAAACCAGTACACAGCCCTGATGACGCAATGGGACCACTTAGAGAATATCACTTTTTTTTCTGCAGCATAAAACTTAGATTTCAAAGAGATTTGAGGGGAAATGTTCCATTTCAGACGCGGCTGGGTAACTATCTTGCCTTTGGCAGATTTTCAGTGTCTGGAACCACACGATTATACTGCTATGAACTCATCTGCTTCATTTCTACTTTATGGCTGTAATTATTGTTATTTTCTCACGTGTAATAGATGCATGTGTAGCTCTAGGAAGTTCATAGATCACATCCAACTGCGTTTTTTCCTAAGTTAAGAGGGAGAAAAATGAGAGCTAAGGCTGTATACCGCCGGCGGTATCAGGAGCTACACATCTCGATCTCAGAACCGATCAACTCCCCCGCACGAAGGAGCACACCAGGGTTTGTGCATCAACAAGCTCATGGTTTGTGGCCCAGGCCTCCAAGCTGACGTCTCCCTTTTGGAAGTTGAAATGGAAAGCTCATTGCAGGCTTTACCATGGAGTTTACAGAACTGTAGCGATTTCTGATTTATCATTTCTTGCTTTTCTTAAAGTCTGCATCTTTAAGGATGCCTAATCTAAAGCTTTTTACAGAAAGAAAAAAAAAAGGCCACACAGGTCAAGCTTTTGGGCTAGGTTTTATACGGCAGACACTGGAGCTGCTGTAACCCTGTGAGACCCTCCCAAGTGGGAAGCAGTTGCTCTGTGACCCACATTAACAAGATCTAGTGAAGGGGATCCCACCCCTTATATGAGACAGTAGCTCCACTGCTGCCTGGCCTGATGTCAGATTGCACAAACTTGTCCTCTTGAGCTGCTAGAAACCAGGCAAAGCCCTGGAGAGGTACCACTCTCAAAGGGACTGTGTTTGTACAGTGGTCAAGCTGTTCCTACGTGCACCAACACAACAGAATCACAGTTAAATAACGGGCTATGAAATGAGTTGAGATCCTCTGAAAGCAGATGTATTCATCAAGTAGGAATAGTTGAGGGTTTGTGACAGTCCCAGGCTGTCTGCTGTGGTAAAAGTCAGATTTCCTTTCCAGTGTAGTAGAGTTGGACAATTTGTCCCTGTGTGAAGGGCTGTGAAAAGGGGCAGAGCTTGTGCCAACTGCGGATCACCGAACAATATGAGCCCCAAATAGTAATTTAAATTCCTTCGACCGGAAGTCAGCCCTGTCTTGGCATTTTATAGTCAGTATTGTCATTTTTGTGAATGGTTTCTCACCTTCCCTGACGTAGGGCGCTGGACCGAGAACCGTATTCCTGAGGAATGAAATAGGTTTTGCCGGTGTGAAGAGCAAAGAGCCCAGTGTAGGCTGCAGACCTTCCTGTGTGGAAGTCCTCGGGTGAGCCGAGCCTGCTGAAAGAGCGCATCGTCCACATGAGGTCTGCACAACGTTCACAAAAGGCACAGAATGGTCCCGAAGACACCGGAACCCCGACAGATTTATAGGCCGATCGCTGATACGGCTGCAGGCTTTGGAAGTTTCAACAGCTAAAGGTCGTGGAGGTTTTTTTCCTGCAAGGGACAGGGCTTTGTGCTGGAGACTTCCTCCAAGAGTCCAGAAATTCCACCTCTGGGGAATCTGCTCTTTCCAGACGATTCATTCGGTTATTTTTGGCTATGTCTGTGGAGATTTCTGTTTTCCTAGTGCAGCTACTTTTATAACATATGGCTGCGAAGTCTATAGAATTAACCACAATTTAATCTTGCGCATTTGAGTGTCTCAGGACCAAGCAATTACTGCCTCTTGCACCTGCTCCTGCTTTGGCCTGTATTTGAAACACTCCCTTACTGTAAGAAGCTGAAGCTTCGGAGGCTTCTGGACAACAGTTCCTTTATTGAGCACACTAAGCTGCCATAAATATTTAATTAGGTGTTGCTCTATTTTAGGAAAGATACAGAAAAAGAAATAAACCCCATTTCCTTACATTTAAACAGACCATTTTCCCGATGGAAAATGAAATGTCCCTGCATTAACTAGTGACAGGGAGCCCTATTTTAAGAGGGTGCATAAAAATCTGAGAGGGTGAAAGGGTGGCAAGGGCAGAGGTGTGACTGTATTGCCACACTGAAAAAACCAATCAGTTGATGGAGCTGCAACAAAGATTTCACCCCACCCATTAACAAAACAGGTCTCCTAGGAGGGGTTGTTACAATTAGCTAATCATAAGGCCTCATTTCACGCTCCGAACATTTACCTTGTGTCATTTGACTTGAAATCGCTTCCAGGAACACACAGTAAATGCCAAGAATGAATCCCGACTTCTCCTGTAGTTCTTACACTTCAAAGGCAGCTGGAGTCTTCTTGCCACCTGCATTAGAAAGTTAATCTGATTACCTGGTGTGGGCGGCTCATCTCTGCTGTGTCCTTGACTTCTGGTCCTGTGGCTTCCCACCCAAACCACCTCATCTCCCATCCATCAGCTCTCTTCACCTGGCTGATTTCTACTCCAGAGCCACCTGAAGATTCCCTGCCCTTTTCAATGGTTAAAAAACCAAACCAAACCAAACCCCAAGATTAAAAGACCAAATTCTAAAACACTGTAATGGCAAAGACCTCAAACCAACCATTTGATGGCACAAAATGAAGTACATTAAAATCAACAGCAACTAATGCTTTAAGGAGTATGAAATGTATTAAAAAAATAAATAGCATGCTTTGTATATGGTGAACAATTTTCCACAGAGGTGAAAAAAGGGGAACCTTAAAGATCACTTAACCAGAAGGTCTCTATAATTATATTGACTTTGCCTTTAGAAGTCAGAGAGAATTAACTTAAAAGTATAGATAAAAAAACGTATGGTTTGCTCAACATAATGATGAGAGGGAATTAGGAAGCAATTGTGAGTATGTTAAGAGCGAGAAATTACTTAGAGCAGGGCAAGGGTTACACATAATCAGATTAAATTAGCCGTAGAAAAACACCTTCAGGAAGAAGACCTGACACTGAGATCTGCTGGGCTGCACAGCAGACTCCTCACGGGATGACACAGAAGAGGCTTCTTTGAAAACACACCCCACGCTGTGGAAAAAAGGGACAGATAAAGTTTGCTCCAAATGTGGAACAGACTAAGTGTTCTGAGAGGTACTTTACTGTCTTGGTGTACTGTAGATGCATTTGTTGATTAAAATAATCAACTATACCTATTAAAACTGAGTTGGCCGCTTCATTGGCCAAATAAAAGGTAATAAATACAAGGAACAAAGCCCTGTAACCACCACGTGAAAAGCTGTGTATGCTTCCAGTCCCCGCTAAAACACTCTCTGCTGACATCTCCCTTCCCTCTCTCCCTCAGCGACTGCACCTGAGGGTTAAGCCACCAGCCTGCAAACGTTCACGAGCCCAACCTGAACCCCAAAGCCAGGCCTTCTGGAGTTACTGTGAGGTAAGCATACCCAAAGCTTACCCAACGCTCCTATGTGTGGAATTAGAGTCTCAGGCTGTAAAATCCTTAGATGTAAGCAGTCCTTTACCACGTTTGTTAAAGCAGGTTGCTAAGCACGCGCTTGACAGGGTAGATTTTTATTGAAATAAGTAATAAACGTCCTTAGTCGTGTCATCTGACTTGGGATCCGTCAGGACGTGCTGCTGTATTGAACACAAGCCTACCTGGAGCAACTGGACTCCTGCCCTTGGAGTTTATTCCAGTCTGTTAATGATTCAAGCTCCAAACACTTAAAATATTTCATCCTGTCTCATGACACCACCCTGGTGCCACCACGGTCTTGATTGCCCAGCACCTTCCAGCTCTCGGTGAAGCGACTCCTCAGCTGGCCACTCAAACCAGCAGCCTAAAACAGAGTTAATGAAACACATTATTAAACAACCAAGCAGTTCCATGACTTCTGAGCACCACCCACATGGATCAGGCTTCCTTACACAAGCTGGTTGTCTCATACAAAAGAACCTCTGTAGCCCTGAGTGTCTATTAACCGCAATGAACTTCGGGCAACATTTGCTACGTGGAGCTAAATGCCACAGTGCAGAGCTTGGGGCAGGAAATCCAGCAGCTTTCAACGGGAGCTCAGTATCCAGCCAGCTTCAGAGCTCTGTAAACCCCACCAGCCAAGTAAGTAAATCTTTAGGTCGATATATACCTTGAGAGTCTGAACCTTGGCTCCTCGGCTGATAAGCCTGCGTGTGCGCAGGCATAAGAGGGTATTTGACCCTGTCAGAGAAAGCAAAGTAAGCATGTATGTGACTGTAGATCCAATTTCTTTCTGCCATAATTCATAGGCATGTTTAGAGATACTCATCTGCCATAATAATTCACTCACGTAGCAATGTAAAAAACATCCAAAGAGACTGCAAAGAACTCTTCAAAACTAAAATGATTTAAAAATACTACTGAGGCTAAGCACTAGGCTTCTGATTTTGTTCCAGCACAAACATATTTTACTCAGCAAATTGCAAAGTTATACATTGGTGTGCGAGTCACGAGGCAACCGCCTGAGAAGTGGCGAGTAAAAGACCCTCAGATGTGGACTGGACGCTAGAAGCGCTAATACTGTTTGAAAATGATGCGAATCTGTGGCAACCACGCGGGATTTTACAAAAGTTTTCCAGCGGAGTCACGGGTGCAGTTGCAATAACCAACTGTTTTAGCTTAACAGGCTTTTCTTTAACATAATTGTTAAAAGCAGTGCTTTAAAAGTGTGCCTGCCACATGGAATTCCTGTTTTCAAGATAAATCTTTAGAAGATTTCTGATCTTTCGGGGTGATATTAACTTCCATAGCACCACATGATATAGACATCAAGCAGCCGATTCGTGTTTCACTAGAAATATTTAACTAGAGCAACGCCTCCATCGTGTTTCTCCCATCTCACGCTGTCCCAAATCCTGCCAGAGGAGAGCTGTGAAAAATATAAGCCCTTATATGGAGTGAATAAAGAGCAATTTTCCGAGCCAGGCGAACTTGTGAAATATGGAAACCATCATATATGTAAAGACAAGACGTCAGAATTCACAGCAAGTGAAGCCACAGAAGAATTATTGGGGCCTTTCATCATCAACAGAACAACTGCGTGTTCCGCAGATGTTCACTTTGTTGCACGACTGACATTAAACTACTTCATTCTTTTTATTAAAGAAATGAAAGAACGCTTCTCTTCAGGTTAAGCAGAGAGGGCAGCTACTGATGGGGTTGAAGGGGCCTGAAATTTACTTTGCTCTATTTCCAGAAGTAACAAGATGTATTTTACAACCTCTCATTAGTTTGACAGCCAAGAGTTTTTTCATTTAAAACAAAATCTCATCTTTAGCCTGTTGGGAAAAAAGTCTTAGCGTAGAAGGGGGCCTTGGTAAACAGCGTGATGGATCTATAGCTACCACGTCTGTGTGCCTGATAATAAACACATTTACTCCCCGCTCTCCTCAGACTTGAGTCACTCTGACATTGTTCATACATAAAGGTTGCCGCTGACCTTCTGGTGCAGCCCTATCCGCAAAGCTTCTCTGCAGGGGCCCGTTTTAACAGCAGAATAGAGCAATCTGTAGTATTTTCCCACATACCATCTTTTGTGAGTGTACTTGATCCCCGTACCAGGATTTTCTGCAGCCTTAACAGCCTCAAGGAAAACTATGATTTATTGCATTCTTCATAGCTGTGCTAGTAAAGCCTTTGAGCTCGGATCTCGCAGGAGTTACAAGCATAATCCTTGGCTTACGAGTGGAAAAAAAAAAAAAAAAAAAAGGCGGAAAGCCTGTGATCCAGCTATTTTATGCATTTAGAGAACGGGGCTGGCATCTCGACGTGCATCACCCCCCGCGCACTCTGACGCAACTCAGCGGCGGCCGGGCGGGCTCTGGCTGCCCGGGAGCGCCCGGAGCCGGCGGGAAGCTCCGGAGGCCGTAATGGCCGACGCTCCCCATCGCTCCTCCACGCGAGGGTGAGCCACGTCCCTTTCCGCAGCGACACACGGGCGGGCTGGCGAGGGGCGGCCACAAACACACTCGCACCCCCAGCCCCAGCCCTGCCCGCGGGTCTCGGTAGAGAACAGGCCGCGGGGCGGGCGGGAGAAGGGGGCTGCGGCCTAGCGCGGCTCCGCCTCCTGCCCCGCAGCGCGTACCAGCCGCCCTTTTCCGCTCGCTTTTCGCCGTCAGGCCCCCGGCTGCGGGTGGGCGGGTCCCCCGAGGCCCGGCCCGGCCCGGCGGGGCAGCGGGACGAGGCCCCGCCCCGGCCCTCTCCTCAGCTCCGCTCGAGCGCCTCCGCCACGGGCCGCGCGCCCCTCGCTGCGATTGGCGGAGGCGGGGAGGGGCGGGGTTAGGACGGGACCAATCCCCGGCCGCCGACGGGGGGTACATCGGCGTAATGGTTCAGCCCGGCCTCCTCCCCTCCCCCTCACGCGAGCCCGAGCCCTTTGGCCGGGCCGTTACCAGCGCCCGCGCGCGCACAGGCAGGACCTCGCAGGCTGCCCTACTCATTGCCTGACAGAAACGACGGAGCCCGAGACGCCGGCGCTGCCGGCGGGCCCGCGCGGGGGGTGTCGCTCGGTCGCCGCAAGCCGGCGGAAGACAAGCCGCCGTCGGCCCAGATGGATTTGAAAAGGCTGTGGTTGTTGAGGCCATTTTTGTGAGTAGTACTCTAGTAATACAGATAATGTATGTCA
>JAAGNO010028755.1:0-22828 GCA_033439905.1 Ceryle rudis
AAGCATTGAGTTCTAAAAAATATTAAGCAAAGCAAAAATCAGTAATTTGGAAATACAGGCAGTGCCTGCCTGGCACTTTCTGCACCAGCAGTGACTTTCCCAACCCCTTGGTGTGCTGTGGATTCACCTACCAGAAATGTGCTGGGAGTTCTCTGGGCAGGAGACAGCAGAAACAGAACCCTCCACGCTTAGATTCCGTGCACAGAAAATCCTCCCACAAGAAACTGCGACGTTCTTTGTCTTGCCTGGCATCGGTGGCCAGGCTGCCCAGTGAAAAACTCTGGACAGATATAATTTGGATTTGGTATCTATAATCCTTCATTTCCATACCAATATCCCTCTGGGGCTTGAAGATCAAAAGTACCAGCGGAGTGTGACTAAATGTCAGCACAAGAATGCTTAGTTAGGGAAAACTAAAGCAAATCAGTTCATAAATCATCTGCTGAAGGGACTTGGCAGGTCACTTTTAGTGTGTTTCCTCATTTGTATGATCTGAATTCAAAAAGCAAAGTATGGATCACAGATAACTGATGAAGAGTGGATGTACAGCGGCAGGAAATGAGCATTTTTTTATTGCAACATTCTTCTATTTCTTGTTGCTTGAGCCTGTGATAGCAGTAGGGTGATCTTTCATGCTTACCATATTGCTATGGCAGACATCTCTACAGCAAGGATAGGAAGTCAGGCTAGATCCTCTCATGACTTGTGCCCAGTGTCACCCCACTGGCATTAGTGGGTGACTGGTAATATTGATGCCACACTTAATGTTCCCTTGTTCTCAGGAAACAAATAAATGAGTGGTTTAAAGTCTCCTTGGTGCCTACTGCACATTCCGTGTGCTGTGCACCCCCTTATCTTCTCCCACAGACCCCGCCTGCAGATGAAGATGACAATCCTGTCCCTTCTGCAGGCAGTAGAAACCTTTATCTTGGGTTCATAAAGAGAGAAATCAGCCTTGAAACTCAGAAGTGGTTACGGTGAAAGTGCAAATTGGCATGCCTGTGACTGTATTCCTCGGGCTGTGCTGTGTGGCTGTGGGAGGATCCCAATCTAGTTGAGGATGTCCCTGCTTACTGCACAAGGGTTGGACTAAATGACCTTTGGAGGTCCCTTCAGCCCAAGGCGTTCAATGATTCTGTGAACGAAGGAGACTTTTGAGGGTAGGTTTTTGGGGGACCTTTCTAAAATCAGAGTAAGAGAGCAAAGAGAGTGCTCAGGAAAGGTGAGTTTGAGAAAATCGGATCCAAAAATATCAGTATCAAGAAAACAGATAAGAAAAGATTTAATGAAATTTCCAAGAAACTTTGCCTGTTTGTCAACACCATCCTGAGCTTGGAAACAAATGCAGTTTCTTCCCTTGCTTTAGGCAGAGCCTCTGTACCAGCTGGTGACTCCAACTGACTTTGCTAATGCAATCACAATGAAAGAGAATCTCCGACGGGCTCTCGATGAGTTTCAGCTGGAGACCAGTTCCTGTCGCTGTGCTCCATGCCATGGCAATGGCATCCCCTTTTTACAAGGTAGATGGATTTTGTACCTCTTCTCTACCCTCTAAAGAGAAATGAGCTGGGATTTTGTGGGGAGCAAGGAAGCTTGGAGAGTAATCTGTTCTTTAGTTTCTCCTCTCATTTGTTTTTCAGATAATTATTTCTTTTCCTCTTTATTTTAAAGTCTCTTTGTAGAATGCCATCAGTAAGTAAAGACAGTAAAGTCAAGGGTTGTGTCTTTTTAATGGGAGTGACCGTCTGTATCAGTTTTGTGGAAGAATTTGTTCCTTCTCAATTATGCATTAAAAAAAAACCCCAAACCTTGACATCTTTAAGTCTCCTCCTTTGCTTTTAAGATTGCTTCCACCCTCCTAGAGAAGTGACTTGTCTCAGCATTAATTAGTGTTTGTAGAAGTGTTTTGAAGATGAAAAGCACCATATAAGTGCCAAGCACTGTTATCACCGTCACCTCCCCCCATTTCTAATAGAAGCTGTCCTCCTTTCTGAGCAGGCTGTGATTTAAAAATGAAGGGGAAAAATAATCAAACTGAATGAAAACCACTCTGTCTAAACAGAGATATATGATGTGATGAGAGCTTCTTACAAAGGGACCATTTTGTCGAGCGCCTAATTCCAATCTGCATGTGCAGAAGTCCTGATGAGAATCGTTATCATCTAAATGTGCCTAATGCAGAAACGATTGCTTCAGGTACCAGCTAGCTGATTGTAGCACTTAAAGGATTATTCTCATGATTACACTTGTTTAAATAACTTTTTAGGGGCTAAGTCAGGTTAGCCTTTCATTTAGTATATCCTCAACAAGAGGTTTTAAATGACCATTCATTTTCCTGAGTGGGAGCTCTCCTCCTGAGTCCTGCCATGGGACGCTCACCACAGACCTGGGCAGCCCGCATGGGTTATCATGGAATTCTCCTCTGCCACAAAGCCAAGCTGGGATGCTTCTCTTGTGGGTTCTCATTCCTGGATGAGCTGCAGTTTACTCCTTCTCAGCTCTACCAAGCTGTCTTGCTTTGGAGAGGAGCAGGGGTGGTAGGTACCCTGGCTTGCTCAGTGACTGCAGCAGTGTAGCTGAGGGTGAGCTGCAGTGCAGTGGCAGAAACAAATGGCCGGGGAGGTGGCAGGGTAGTCACAGCTCCCTTGCTTTATTGCTATTTTATACTTTCACCATCAGAGAAAAACGCTGAAATCATTTCACCCGCTGTCCTTTCCTCACAGAAGATGAAGCACTGCAAATAAAATGAGTGTCTGCCAAGCAATGTGACTTGAAGTCTCTAATCCCACCATCTCCCTTTACTTTTAGGCACTGAGTGTGAGTGCTTGTGTCCCCTTGGCTACAGTGGCACGGCCTGCGAGATCAGCAAGAGTAAAGGTAAGGGGGACCCAAAGTCCGAGGAGACAGTCCCCACCGGGCTTGTGGCTGGGTAGTAATGCCCAGTGCTGGCTGTCCCTGCTCTGCCCAGCTCAGTGCACACGGGTTAGGGTCCTGCAAAGGTGACAGTTGCACTTTGCCTGCCCTCTTCTAAATTTCAGCGCACTCACGAGGAGGTGACTTGACTTCTGCAGTTCAAAGCTGCATAAATGTGCATTGCAATTGTATCAAGGTACAAACTCCTTCCTAATTTACTGTCCATGACAAGCCTCAGGTCCCCTCCAACAGCTGTCTTTCCTAAGTTTTTCCCTTTGATACGGCCAGGATGTTGCAAACGTTTTTCCCTCAGATATGTTACCATGCCTTTTAATCTTAAAATCTCATTATGTTGCTTTGAACCATTTACTAAGGCTTGTTGGTCACTCTATATTGCTGCTCTCTCCTGACTGATGTTCTTAACTCCTTCTAGTTTAGTATGATCTGCAAATTTAATAATTTTGTTTACTTCTTCCAGCTCATTAATTTAGATGCTAAATAATACCAGATCTCAAGCACCCAGAGCTCTGGCACCATCCCACAATTTGATGCACTGCATTTATCACTGTGCTTTGTTTACAGTCTTTTATCCAGTTCTCATTCTGCATGACTGTGTCCTAACTAAGCCAGGCTGAAATACATTTTAGGCCAAGTTTTCACTCAAGGGTGAATTTTG
Organism: Ceryle rudis; assembly: GCA_033439905.1. Lineage (NCBI taxonomy): Eukaryota > Metazoa > Chordata > Aves > Coraciiformes > Cerylidae > Ceryle > Ceryle rudis. Next base: position 3,590 of record JAAGNO010028755.1, read on the forward strand.
TAGGTGTTTTTAAGGAAGTTCATGGAGCCTTAATCTGTGGAGTCACACCTTGTTCCAGTCTGCTTACCACACATGTAATCACATCTGACCCTCCCAAAGACATTCATACCCATCCGCTTGTCAACACGTAACTTTCCTTCTCGCTCCCCTTTCCTCCTTTTATGTATTGCCTTCGTGTTCAGCTCCATGATTCTCAGGCTTTTGCATTTATGTCACTCACATGCTCAGGGTCCAGAAGAAACAGTGTAATAGGAAAAGCATTGGATAGAAAACTGAATATTCAAGCTGTTGCTCACTGAAGGAGAACATGCTAACATTTCCCCTAGCCCCATAAAATGTGGCTGACATGAGTTTAGTTGCTGGTTTTCTTACCTAGGTTTGGACCAAGTCAGAAAGACATCCTACAAGCAAATATAAAGCTAATTGAGGGTTTTTTTTCCCTTGTCTTTGCTGCATAAAGTGTAGTGTGAACAAACACTAGAAATGCTAAACAGAGAATTAACATCTTCAAAATAATCACACTTTGTTAATGACTCAAGTGTGTTGTTTGTCGTGTAGACAGGGGAAGAGCTGCTTGTATTAAATATGATTCATGTAAGCTGACAGCTCTTCCCATGGAAAGAGCTGCTTTATCCTAACAGTCCTTTCTGGCTTTGTTTTTTTTTTTCCAGATGCTGCTATTAATGGAAACTGGGGTTGCTGGGCCACCTGGTCTCCATGCTCAGGAGGTCAACGAACAAGAAGACGACTGTGCAACAACCCTGTCCCACAGAACGGTGGTTCATCATGCTCAGGGCCAGATGCTGAGACAGTTACTTGCTAGAGGGAATCATTAGGAACTTACACAAAACCGATGAGCAGCTGGCAAACCGAGTGGGATGATGTTACTTGAGTGGCTTGCTAAGCTGGCTTCACTCTGCTTATGGGTCTTATCCAAGTGCACTGAAGTTGGAAACATTTCAGAAAGCATTGGGAGCTGGTGGTGTGTTATAAATCACACCTTTGGACATGCTTTGCAATTGTCCCATGGGATTAAATGTGCTTACTGTTCCTAATATTTTGACTTTTCTCTGTCTTTATTGCAGTAGGCTGACTGAGACAAGCCTTATCTCCTGCCTTATCTGGTAGCTGTATGATTTCAAATTTTACTGTCTTGTTTTTGAAGGTTCCTTTGAGATAAGAAAAGACTGTTTGATTTTACTTGCGCCAGAATGTGTGTTAATATGCGGCTTCTGTGAAGACAGCTGTGTCATGTGGAGCAAAATACAGCATATTAAAGTCTAAGTCTCAGGGAGCACAGTAGTACCTAATGTGACATTTAAAGCTGCTGTACCTCTCTATTCCAGTTTCCCAATTTATTTTATTTAACTTTAATTGTCTGCTGTATTAGAAATTATCTTGAAGGAGTGAAAACCTAATTGTGAAGTACAGTCTGGTGACACCAAAGTGTTCTTAGGCTCCTACCATGGTGATGAGCTTCCTCCTGTGCGTTCCTGAAGTAGAACAGATACACTGAGAGCATCGCATACACCCCGGTATGTTCAGATACACTGATGCTCTGGTTCCTTGAGAGGGGAAGAGGAGGACAGAGGGATGCTACTGGGATGGGGAACTGGAAAGCAACTGCTGCTCCTACTTCTTCTTGGGGATACTGGAAGGCAGGAGAGATGGTTACACTTGGAGGAGAGGCTGTACCCTGACTAGGGGCTGTCACTTCAGGGTGCCAAGACCCTCTGCTGGAGCAGGGTGAGCAGATGGCTTTTCTGCCACAGACAGAATAAATGGAACGAACATCTTTGCGCATCCCCTGACGTCTTCTGCCCTTAGTAGTTGCCTCTGGCCCAAACAGGCTCTGGTTCCTCAGCTTGATCCTGTGAAGGCCTGTATTTCAGCAGCTGCATTGCTAGTCCACTCGGGATAGGACCCTACAATGGAGAGCTTTTGCTATGAAAAGAGCCAAAGCAAAGTGAGTAGTTTGCCCTTCGTTACTGTCCCTGGAGCCATGCATCGCCCATTGAGAAGAACTTGTAATGTTGTGCACTGTTTCATGACTGACCTGAGCCTGGGTCGTTCCAGGGACCTGCCTCCTTCAGCTTTGTTAGTGTTTAAGGATTTCTGCGAGGACATTTGATGGGGTGTGCTGTAAAATAACCAGCAGTGGCTTTGCTCTAGGAAAATGATTCCACTAGCGCAAAGTTGTTCCTAAATGCTGTGAGTCTTCTAACATCTGCAAGGTCAAACACTCTTCCGAGTGTTTTTAGCAATGATGGTGATGATGGGTTGGTATCACCAGTTTCTCTCCTTTCAAACTGACGTTGTCTAAATGTAAGTTTTGTAAGAACAGCTCAGGCTCTCTGACATCTGAACAATGGAACATGCATTTAGTTGTAGCCCTCATGCCGCCTCCACGCTTATTGACAAGGTTTCTGTGACAGCTTTAAGAAAGGAAGAGCACATTGCATATGTAAAAGAAGAGTGTTCTGTACTCATTATGGGCTTCATAATGGAGCTGCCAACACAAAAAATATTTCCGTGATCAACTGTAACTGGGTTATCTTTTGTGTGATAGAAATTTGCCAAGAGGTTCATTCTGGGTCATGGTCAAAGAGGTCACTGCTTATATGAAATATGATGCTGTAGAGCCTCTGCAGCAGAAGACTCTGATCATGGTTCACGGGTGTCTGTGAGGACACGTACTGCAGTGTGGTTGCCTACCCTTCTCGAGGAGCATCGATGTAATCTGATTAAAGAACTTTCTCAGATAAATTGAGTGGCTTTTGTAAATTGGAGCGCTTGCCTGACACATAGCCATGGTGCATCTATCCATCTGCTGCTGTGGTAAGCAGAGCCAAAGGTGGCAATCTCAGTTTGGGCTATTGTTCCCAGATCAGAAGAGCCCAGAATTTTTCAAGTGGCATTGCCTGGGTTTGCATATTTGGGTTGGGTTTTTTTTTTGGATGAAGAGAGCAGAGATTTGCCAATCTTCAAGATCAGCGGGATAGTCTGAATCAAGTATGATTTCAGTAGTAGTTGAATATTGAGCCTATAGGCTCAGAGGCCTCCCATAAAGGACATAATTTTTATCTTGTCTTTGTGATTTTGTGCTTTGAGTCAACTAACTAATGATTTATCATGACCTAGGGTGTAATAAAAAATACTGTGCCGAGGCTTTTATTGTTTCATTTGGGCACACGCTAAGTTTTGGTCCTATATTTTACTGGTGTTTCTAACATATGGAAACAGGGGAAGGCTGCAGGCATGATGCAGACACGCACCAATTGACTGTTTCTCTGGTTAAGACACTTGTCTTTATGGCCTTTACTACAACCCATACTATATTTTCACAAGCAGTTTGCTTGTGAAAAAAAGAAACTCGGTGAACACAAAGAAGCTTTATTTTCTCCACCTCCTTGCTTGAAGATGTTGCTGCTGTGATGTGTGTTGGATCTGGTAAACATGGCTTAGGAAGTTCCTGAATGGGTATTTTAGGTAAGTTCTCACATCCAGCTTTTCCAGCTTGACTCTTGCAGCCCCTAGCATCTCCATCAGGAATAGGTAAACCAGACTGGTGTCCAGCCTGGATCCACTTGCTCCCTCTCTTTTCATATCATGTAGACACTTCATGTTTACCTGAGAGGCTGGAACATGGTCTAGGCTGTGGCCAGGGACTTGCAAAACCTGCGGTAGCTGCAGTATTGCTAAATGACTTTACCATGCTCCTGTTTCTCCTGCTATCAGACGGATATAGTTGTTCCTCCCCAGGTTCTCTGCCTTGTTGAAAGCAGCCCTGGAAGTCCATGCAAAGGTGGTAACAGTGCCAGATTTCCAACTCCTAGTTCTGTCTTTATGGCTGAAGAACCCAGTGAGCACCTGAGACAACTGCCAGATTTTGGGAGTTATTATGCCTGCAGATTTGTCTTCCTTTTATATCCTATTTTAACAACCCTCCCCTCCTGCATATCAACAAAACTAGAGATGAAGACACTAATTATTACCATTATGAAGCTATATTTTCTACTTATTTGTAATGCAGCACCAAGAGTCCCGCTGTGTTGGTCATGATAGAGCAACACAACAAACACCAGCCCCTCCCCAAACTCTCCAGCATCTGGCATTTCTTCTGTCTCAGGCTTTTTGGGGCAAGATTAAATGTTTTGCATCCTCCTGTGCCTCTGTGTTACACTGTGTAAAAAGAAAGGCAATCCTTTTTGAGCTGCTTTTGCTGAGGAATTTTTTCCTACTCTAAAGTCATGGGCTGAGAGGGACGCAGGCGTGCGGATAGTCGGCGTGACATTGACCCCGAGGTAGAAAACAGCTCTGTCTCGAGCGCTGCCCTTATCTTCTCTTCTGTTAGCTGGTTATCTGGAGTCTGCACCTTGCAACCTTAGGTGTATTGTCATCAATCATTTCCTATTTTCTTCTGCGTACTGGTTCCTCTCTGTCCTTCCTTTGTTAATAACCCAGTTTGCCTATATCCATAAAAATATCTGATTGTGATACCATTTATCCAAAGCACTATACATCCATCATCTACTTATGAGCGAGATAAACAAGGTCCCCTGGGAAATATGCCGCAAGAAATATATAGGATAAATAACTATATCAAATGTATGTCAGTGTGCAAGAGGGGAAAATCCATTCATTAAAACCAGGGTGGAACTGCAGTGTTTTATTGTACCCTCTAAGCTTTTCGTTTAAGTAAGAAATGTACATTTTTGCTGCTTATCTAGCACAACTCTCATGCTGGCCACTTCAGCACAAGATACATTAGCATCTGTGACTGACATTGTAAATGTGTAATTGCTCATAATCTTTTTTTTTCTTCTTCTCACACCTTACAGGCAGCTTCTTCCTTTCTTTTGACTTCAGCTTTGCTGCTCCTGAGTTTCAGCCATGTGGATGCCTGAGCCCTGGATGCAGCAGGAGACCAGAGTGGGAGGAGAGGGGCTGCTGGCATTTGAAGGAAACCCTTGGGTTTGTATTTCCTTGCCCCAAGCTGCGAGGTGAATGGTGAGCTCTGCCCGGCACGTGTCCTCACTTTCATCTCGGTACTCCAACACCGCCGTGTTCCAAGTGGAGAATGAACAACTGCAGGCAAATCCCAGGGGTTTTTTTTTCTCTTACTTATATGTGCTTCATGATGGTATTTCACATGTGGTTTCTTTAATCACTTGGATTTTTTTTTTTTTTTTTTTGTGATTCTCAAGCTTGTGATCTGTCCTTCTAGAAACATCTCTAAAAGCTGAGCATGCAGGTTGCCTTCCTGCAGGTCCCATCCCTCCTCTGCCTCCGAGCCATCAGATCTTTCTGTTCATTAATTTCTTCCCTTTGGTCACAAAAGCAGCACACTTGGCTTTCTAACTAAAGTGACGTTATAGTCATTTACTTTCAGGCATTTTCCTGAGTGCTAAGCAGTTGGTGTAAAGGTAAGAATCACCTATGAGCCAAACTAGTCCTTGGTGTAAGAAAACTGTCTCCTGTTTTTACATAACCTGCCAGCCCAGCACCAAAGAGTATTGATAAAACCACTGATGGGAAAACTTGTTTTGATCCTGCATTTCACATTCCTTTGAGGTGTCTAAATTGTACTGATATAGGGGTGCTTCATGCTGCTGCATTTTCCCAACATAGGAGGCTTCAGATTCAAGGAAATTCATCTTGCGGTTGGGGAGCGGAATGTCACCTTTACCTGGAAAAGCAAAGTTGGCAAGAAAGCCATACCTTTGTTATTCATCATAGGGATTTCTTTCAGAACAATTAAATCTCGGTGTTCAACACAACAAAGTTTATTGTTATACAAAAAGATCCTATAGCTTCATTTTCAAGCAAAATAGAAGTGGTGAAAAAATTGTCCTTTGGCAGACACGCACACAAAAGAAAATATGGGGCCAGATCTTCAGGTAGCATAAATCAGCTCTGGCAAAGGAGCGACGCTGATTTACATCAGCTAAGTGTCAGACTCTAAATCACCATTGACACACCGTTGAAAAACAAGCACTTCCAAGAACCAGAGATATAGCTGAGCAATTTCTTTCACTAAACCATGATTCCTTTCTACTCCCTCTTTCCATTCAAATGTATATAGAAGTGCTCCTTTGTGCTTTGAGGTTTTGTTGCCGTTGTTGCTTTTCATATGGTTTGATTCTTTCTCAGGCCTTTTTTTTTATTCTTCTTCTTTCCTTGTGATGAAAAGCCCAGTAAAATGAAGTGCCATTTGCCTTCATCCACCCCAGGTTTTTGTGGCAGTTCATTAAGGAGAGGGAGCTGCAGGCTCTCACGGCAGTCTCTGGATGCAGTTCAATATTGTGCATACCCTTGTGCTGAGATTTACATCTTACATTCAAAAAAGCCCCTTAAATCAAGCAGCCCTTTAGCATCTTCTCCAGCTCTGGGTGCCTGGGAGATAAAACGTCTGAGTGCTAAGAGTCAATTCATCACTGATCTTAAAGAGGAGTAGCCTTCGCTTGTGTGTGAATACCCTCTGCCAAACGGTTGTGTTCGTGCCTCTCTATTTAGGATTTTATTTATTTAAGATTCTTCGTCAGTTTGGGTTCACATTTCGCAATGATGCTTCAGCATCTTTAGGCTTAAGCCTCCTCCCATGCGGAGCAGCATATGGCTTTGCTGCAAATGCAGCCCTGGCCAATATGCTGGACTTAAAAATCTGACAGTACCAACTTATAAAAGTTTCATGCTACATATGTCAATAGCAACTGCATAAAAACGCAAAGATCATGAGCTTTAATGTGTTTTCTAAAGGCAAATATAAAAATGTCTGCGAGTCAAGCCTACTTATGTAAACACTTTGAGTAAATTTATTTCATGACACGTTACAGACCCACGGTCACCCAGCAGCAAAGTCACCCAGGTGGATTCTCCACCATCTCCTGTATTGCAGCTGTGCCACTGGGAACTGGTGGGGCTCCCATCACATCTTGTAGTGCGAGGGCGAAGAGGCAGCCAAGCTGCATTGTATCAGCTGGAGAGCAGCTGGGTTCTATACAGCAAATCCAGTATCTCTCCATATATATGGCACCACAGTATTTCACAATTACATCTCCCCGGTGTAATTTAATTGCAGGATTATGCTCAGGAGTATTTATAACCCAGCACAGACTCCAAACTGCTCTTGACCATGTACCTGGGGGGAGTGATGTTGTCCTGTGGGTTCTCAGCAGGCTTTGCTCTGCAGGTCCCTCCCCTTGCAGGGCTCCCCGCCACGCTGCGGGGCCGGGTTGTTGCACTGCCGGCTGCGCCGCGCTGTGCCTGACTGGCAGGGACTCCACTGTGACCAGCAGCTCCAGTGCCCATTTGTCTCACCACCTGTAAACACATTAAAAAATATATAAAAAATAGTAGTATTTGGGTCTGAAGTGCTACATATGGGCTGACTACAGCAGCATGCTGCAGTGGGGGGCTCTCCTCTCCCCAGACCTGACCTGTATGTCACATAACCCTGCTCAAGTGATAACCACCAGTGGCAGTGGCGAGGGAGTGGGATGCTTCTGGTCCTGATGGCTGCACCCAGCTCAAAATGGATTCAGAGGAGGGGGATAACAGCACAATAGCCAAGGGCTAACTGGAGCAATGCAGCCACCTAATCACAGTGCTGGTCAATGTCCAACTCAAGCCAAATTTGGAAGAAGCTAACAGCTGTAGTCAGTATGCAAACATGACTTGGAGTCAATCATCTCACTCCATAAATAGTGAACAGCCCAGGGCCTATTGAGCTCTCCTGCACAGCAGTGGGCTGCATGCCAGTATCTAATGGTTGGACTGGATGATCTTAAAGGTCTTTTCCAAACTAGATGATTCTATGATCTCCCCTTGAGTAGGGACACCTCTCAAGGTTATTCCTTGAGGTTGAGAGAATCCTTATCATGTCAGATACTTGGTAAATGAGGTGGGAATAAGCACACTGAAACTTTGAAGTTTTAGCTAAGTGATATAAAGGATTGATTGCGCATATATAATCCTTTCAACTTAAACTGTTGGCCTAATCTGGGAGTACATCTGGATCCAGCCTTACCTAAACGTCTCCTCTGAGGAGGAGTTTAGAATGTAGGGGGTCCTTTCTGAACTTTGTGGCTCAATGGGAGGGTCTCTATGACAGTTTTGTTTGACCCTGTCCTCTGTGAAGTAAATAATCAAATGTACCTTGCCATCAAATCTTCTTAATGTACCTTGCCATCAAATCTTCTTAAACCACTGTCACCTTTATGATCAGACTTTGCTAAACTGCTGGTTTACATCCGTAAACATATTGCTACTTCTCTCTTAGGAGCACATCACTCCATCCACAACAGCTACTTTGGGTGGGACCCAGGGAAGAAGATGGAGCTGAACGCCAGCAGCAGTTTGTGACTTTGGCTGTAACCTCTGCTGCAAGTGGGGCTCTCTGGACCCTCCCAGCCATGCCCAGTACTCGGGCAGCTGTTGAGATCCAGGCGCTCTGAAGCCAGGGGAGATGACACAGCATCACCTTCTTCAGGTACCGATAGCTGTTTCTTTTTCTTCTCTGTTCATTTGAAAAGCTGTGGTTTGGTTTTCCTTCCCCAAAGGGCAGCTGACAGCTCTCTATACACTAACTTACCCACCTCCAAGCAAGCCAGAGGGACAAAAGCCTCCTAACATCGTGGAGGTGTTCTGAAAAGTCTGCCTGTCCCTTTGGAGATGGGTCATTTCAAGGCTTTTTCATTACAGTACAGACTGAGTTGTCAGAAGTGTTCGATACTATGGATTATGGCAGCACTCCTGAATGATGGGAATGCTTGATGCCTGTCATTTACTGTCATTTTTTATTTACTCAACCGGCCTTCATGCATGGCTTGGGCACTTTATTAATCCAGACAGCACAAATGGATGTGTGTGCTCTTAGTGCTGGGTAGAAAGCTGGGTTTCCCATCTGCTGGAACGTTGTGCTTTTCAAAAAAACTGTGTTTGCTCTTAGATGAGTTTTGGAACTACAAATTTAAAACTAAAAATTGCCTGTGAGTTGAAGTGTGTCTGTCCCCACTGTTGCTAAAAGCAGGGAGCACAGGGGCTGGCTTTCCAAGCTAAGGCAGATTCCTTGAATTTGGAAATAACTGAAAGAACCTGAGATTTTTAAAGAGACCCACTTTGCAGTTCCTGAAGGTTACTTTTGAATTCAGCTTCATAAACCATTTACCTAGCTCTGCTGTAATTCCTTGTCACAGCTCTGATTTTCCAGTGGTGAGACCCTAGTTGTAAGCACACAGAAGGCCTGCTGCTCTGCCTGGTAGAACTGCTCTGAAGCTGGAATTTTCTGCCAGCTTCATGTTCCAAGATAAAGATTGTTTTCATCATTATGAATCAGGACAAAAATATCCAGAAAGCATTGTGACATTTTTTTGAAACTAAAGAGCACGTTCCAAAGTTGGCTTTTTTTGCCACCCATTTTCTTTTTTTTTTTTAGGTTAGTGTATAAAGTATTAAAGAAACCATAAAAGCCTTGGAAAAGCACATTTTTTTCACCTCCAAAATAGATACTTCCCTCTAGTTAAAATCTTTCCCTGGGAGGTGGAATCTAGCAATGTGGCAATTTTAAACTGAATTTTATTTAATTTTTTGGTGGCACATTGTGTCAGCACCACTTCCCAGCCACTTAGCTTGGGAGTATTGTGGTCACTTCTGGTCTCCCCAGTTCAAGAGGGACAGGGAAATACTGGAGAGAGTCCAACAGAGGCTACGAAGATGGTGAGGGCACTGGAACATCTCTTCTATGAGTAAAGGCTGAGAGCCCTGGGGCTGTTTAGCCTGGAAAAGAGAAGCCTGACAGGGGATCTGATGAATGTTCACAAATAACTGAAGGGTGAGTGTCAAGTAGAAGGGACCAGTCTCTTTTCAGTTGTGCCCTGGGATAGGACAAGAGGTAATGGTAGCAAGGGGAAACACAGGGATTTCCACTGCAACATGGGAAAAAACTTCTTCCCTGTGAGAGTGACAGAGTCTGGAACAGGCTGCCCAGAGAGGTTGTGGAGGCTTTCAAGACCTGCCTGGGTCTGTTCCCTGTGTGGCCTGCCTTGGGTGTTCCTGCTCTGGCAGGGAGATTGGACTTGATCATCTCCAGAGGTCCCTTCCAACTCCTACCATTCTATGAAAAGTGATACAGAAGCAAAGGTTTGAGTGATACATGGATGCAAAGGGCTGTTGGTTAACTACAGGTGGAGCGGAAAACCCTGTCCCTTTGCTGCCTTTTGCCCTCCCCTGCTGCGAGTACACGCTGGGGACTTACCTCGGCGCTCAGTCTGCTGGCAGGCAGGGCCTCTGTAACCTGGTCTACACTGGCAGAAACATGTATCTCCCACCAAAACGGGTTCACCGTTGTTCTGGCATGGTCCGCAGCGGCAGGCGTTGAACTCCAGCAAGTAATCGTCCAAAGCTCGTTTCAAGTTTTGCCTCTTGGTTTCCATGTTGCCAAGGTTGTTGCTTCTGCGGAGGATTTCGTGGATGGGCTGCAGCTGTGTAGGATGGAGATGAATAGCATGGAGACAATTTCAGCTGAGCATCAACTGAGATGCTACCACACTGCAGTCAGAGAGCTGTGACATTGCTGGATAAACGCAGGGCTCAGGAAAAACTCATTTGTCTTCCTCGACAGCTCCATGTACATCATGCAAATGTGGTATCACGACTGATGGGCCACAGTGAGAAACTACCGTTCCAAAGCCTTCCTCATCTTAGAGGTTTGCGTGGGATTGGCTTTTCTGGGCATGCTTTGGAGTTTCAGTCTGGATTCAAATGATAAATTGAAACACACCAGTAAGCCCATTTTTTGACTGATTTCTTAATACTGTCATGATCTCAGAGATTCTTGCATGCTTTTTACTTTTGGTAAGAGCTTTGGACAGAGGGTGTCATCAAAACTTACTGCCAACCTAAAACTAATGGTGACCAGATTGTGAACCTTCCACTAAGTGCTGAGCATGGAGAATTTTAGCTTCCTGTGTTTAAACTTTTTTTTTTTTGTGGCAAAATAATATTGATCCATAAGACCATAACATGCTCATAATATTTCCAGTAGCAAAATCCAGTTCCTATGTCAGCCAGCAAATACAGACCAGTGAAAGCAACTGGAATTATAACTTGCCCAGCTGAATATTAACATTCAATGGATTATTAAAGCTAAAAGCTCAGTGCTGGTCTGAGGACACATGTTTACATTTGGCTGTCCATGTGTCTGTGTGAATGCTACCTGTCCAGGCTGGGAATCTATGCAAACCTGTCCCAGAGAAGAGCTGGTCATCATCTCATTGCACAAGGTGCACTGAGAGCCATTTGTGGGGAGGATCAGCCAGGCTTTGGGGAAAACTCTTCAACAAATTTGCACAAGCCTGTTTAACAAACAAGAAGGAGCTGCAGATAAGAGCAACTGAAGTGGACATGAGCGCTTATCAGCAGCTATGGTTGCACAGTGACTGCTGAGCTCCAGAGCAGCCAACAGAGAGGTCAGCACACGGTTTACTGGAAAATTGTGATAAGTTTTGCCCAGGATTGATGGGAACTTGTGCAGAAAGGTCAATAGCCTGCAGCTGGAACTGAAAGGGCTTCTACATTATTGGGGCTTTCTGCTGCTGGGGTGCTGTCCAGGGAGGTTTGCAGAGTCCTTCTTGCCCTGCCAATAACACAGATAATTCCTGATTCTATTTTCCCTTCTCCCTCCCTCTGTCAGAGCCAGGAGCGGGTGTGCTTTCAAATGAAGATGAGAAGGATGGAAGTGGTGGCATGTCCCTGCTGTGACCGAGGGTCTTCCCATACACCCTGTAGCTGCACTCTGGAAGCAGACCAGTGATGGTAGCATCTCAGGGTAGATCTGACACTCCTGACTGCAGCCAAGGAGGTGTGCCCAGCTCCTCACTCCTCTGCAGTCTCTAGCCCTTGATCATTGGTTTGTAGGGTTGCTCATTTCTCGACCTTTCCACTCCCCCACTTTAACCCCTTTTCTGAAGCTTTCAGATCACTGATCTGAAAGCTTTCAGATCACTTCAGTGATCTTCCCATTTTATGGGGCATCCTGTAAAACAAAAGGGAGGAGTAGAGTTTGGCTGATTTTTATGGCCACAGACCCTCTTTTTGGAGCATGGAGAAAGCCAGGACCCGCCTGACAAAGCAGCCAGGAGCCCCCTGCTCTGAAAACTCCTGGAAGCACTTACACCTATACCCACCATAGGCTGCAGAGGTTAGGTATAGCCATTGCGGCTATGAGGCAGGTGAAAAGCAGGGAGGGGTCTATGCAGAGCCTTTGCTGGGGGTGCAAGACTCATTCCTCAGCCCCCTGTGAGTCTGCTGCTTCTACAGGAGGGCAGACAGCATTGGGGAGAATAATAGGGATGAATGCAACTGTGGAGAGCCATTCATCGGGAAGCTGTTTGGGGACACATCAAAAACTTAACTCGGCACTAATCCAGCATTAAGCTCCTTGTCTGTCTCCCTGCGGATGCAGTCGGTGGGAGATGTACTCCCCATTGTGAAATGAATAAGAGGTTACCAGATCAGTGGCCCATTACATTTAATCTTGTTCTGTGATGGGATCACAATAAAAATACAAAATGATCTGCTCGACTACACTTTCATTCCTTATAGCGGCAGAGTTTCTTCAACTGCAGAAAAGCCTTACCTCAAAATCAATAACAGCAGGATTATATTTTAATGACCTTCCCCAGTGACGATACATATTGCCATCCCAACTGTTTAAGAGCCCTCCGCTGTAGCTGGTATCTCCACCTCTAATCCGGGGAATAATATCTTCCACAACCGCGCTGCTGCTCTCGGTATCTGAAAAGTGCAATTACACCCATATTATTTGTTTACCGTTTCCACACATATACTAGAAACCACTTAATGGAGGTGAGATCAATCGTGCAAGGCTCCATCAGCGAGCGGCACTGAGGCACTGATGCTGCCTCCTGAAATCAATGGGAACTCAGTGTCCCCTGCGCATGGGGCGAGCTCTGCCACGTTATCGCGAAGTGGTCGGTGATGAGTTAAGCATCCCAAATTCTCTAAGATGGTAAGACCTGAACACCCTGCCTGCCTCCAGCCTTGGTTTCTAGTTAGCACATGGGCAGTAGGTCACACTGTCTATAGCTGTAAGTGGTTTACAAATCTGGGGCTTCATAGCCTCTTTGAATACTTTTTATAGTTAGTTTTGACTTAATAGGTGCCACATTGCCCTTGTCATCCATGCTCAGTCCGTTATGATTATAGGGACTGCAGCCTTCCAGCCATCCCACTGCCTCTATTTACACACATTTCTAATCCAGGTATTGCTACCTCAATTCCTGCTCTTTCAAGAGCAATCAATACTCCTGAGATACAACTGGGCCTGAGCCATGACTGGGGATGGCACCAGAGCTCCCTTCTTTGTACCCTGCTGTGACCCTACTTGAATCTCCATGTCTGAGTGACCAGAAGAAGTGACATGAGATGCTTTATCAGACATCTGCCCTGCTATCATACCTGTTCTCAGAAGTCCTTTCTTTGCACAGTGAGAGGATGTCACAGATGCTTCTGAATTCAGTTCACCCTTGCTGACTGTAAGGCCAATTGACCAGCCAATACAGGCACTTATCTCTTCAGCACTGATGTCTGCAAAACAGAAAGGAAACTGGTAAGATCAGTGACTCTTTCAGAGTGGATGTTCATTTTCCTGCTTGTTGTTTGGGTTTTTTTCCTATCCATGAAGAAAATACTTGATTCTTTGCATATCCTGTCAGGAGCTATTGCGGGTGGAGGACAGCCTTTAATCTTGCTGTGGAAAAGCCATTATTTTATGGGGGTATATCGGGCATATCATATAATAGGTGAATAGGAAAATGTCCTTACTGTAAAAATGACTTCCGTGGAAAGTATTAGAAGAAAGTAATTTTGTTAACACAAGGCTTCAGGCATGTATTTCCTTGTTTGCTCTATTTATTTAAAACGAAGACTTATTTTTTTCGTAGACTAACTCGTAACTAGAGTAAAGCTGGGAACAGCAGCTGAAATCAACAGATCCTCACTGATTTTCCTAAACACGAGGTCTGATTGTGTATTTAGAAGTTCTAGCAGCACCTCAAGCAACAACTTGCAAAAGGCCTGTCTGCTACAAGCTGCCAAAGCCTTACTGCCTGCTGCAGGGCCGCTGCTGCCAGCACTGCCACATACATCATGGAAATATGTAACTGGAGAGCCATGAAGCGACTGCAGAGGGGAGAAGGGAACTAATGAGGTGGTTTCACCAAGGTAAGCAATGTGCATATTTCATACAGCCTGGTTTTATGTCCACACTTCAGCGTGCTGCAAATATAAAGCCGTCTTTTTAATAGTTAAAAAATCCATTGGTTTCGATAAATACGGGTATTGTAAGTAATAGGTTACTTTTATATTGCTCTTTTTGTCAGAGGACCTTAAAGTGTTTTACAAAGCAGCCTGGCGATCAATACCATGGTATTGAAAGGGAGGCACAGAGGTCACCAGAATTTGAGCTTTGTGGCTTAATGGTCTAAAGATTGAACCTCTGGCCAAGCCCCAGTCCAGAGCGTCATCTGCTGAGCTGCCTCACACTGGGGTGCAATGTCTTCTCTTGCTTGTGTTTAAAATACCGGTAAAACGCCCACCGCTCTGGTTTTGGTCCCTTCTGCACACCCTGCAGGAGATGCTCTCTAGAGCCGTGCAGGGGATGGATGTGCTGATTGGTTTGGTGGGTCCCAACCGATGGAGGTGCTCAGCATCCTGAGGACGGGGCTACAAGTCCTGGATTCCAAGTGTTGAGAGCTGAAGTGTGCTCAAGACTTCAGGGGGAATTACATCCCACTGCAAAACTGGCCCCTTGAGGAAGATTAAATGTGTAGCACTCAATTACTTGTACTAAACAGTTCAACAGTTGTAAACACAGTGGGTAAAGTTCATTCACCCAAAGCAACATGAGCGATCACTTATCTTGGTGTTGGAGTGCCATAAAATTAAACTTGAGGAACACCCTGATTAATTGATTTGCCATGGTTCCCGTTGAGTAATTATGTTCAGCGAGGGTCTGTCAATACAATTCGTTATTGGTTGCAGCAAGATCGGGTCTTGATAAATGAAAAGTGGTTATCATTGCAAAAGGGTGGTCGTAGAAGATATTGGCACTTGAGGGGGGAGCCTTGATAGGGTTTTTTTAATATGATATAATTTGTGATAGTTAAGTGTGCTCGAGTGATAAGATTTACTGCCACATTTTGAATTAATCAGAATATATGAAGACTCTTTCTAATTTACTCTGTGCATAATGTTTCTCCCATAAATGTTCTTGTAATGTGTGAACACATTATACTGTTTTCTGCTAAATAATAGAACCATAACAATCTATTTTAAAAACATGTAATGAAAAATATTGATGGCAGAGCAACAAGGGACCTCATTCTGACATGTATTTATTTCACTCATGACCACTTCCATACAAGCCCTTGCAGCCTGAAAGCTAGAAATGGGTCTGGCAGCAAAACTGCAGCCCTAAGCTCTGCACTGGTGAGTTGGGGTTTATTCCTGGGTATCTAAACCCAGAAGGTGACTTCATTTTCAACATTCAGGTTTCCTAGATGCTTAAAGTCCAGCTCATGCTGATGCCTAGCTAGATGTTCAGCAACCACCCGAGGTGTCTCTCATTTAGGAAGGACTCGGCTTAGGGATCTTTTCCTGGCCGTGTGCTTTAGTCACTGGCCTATAAAAAAGGAGTGTTTTCTTTTCTAGGGCATTTAACAGGTGGCTTCACGGGCTAGGTGGACTCTCATGATGCAGTGGTTGATGTAAAGCAGGTGTCATGCTGCTCAGCCCTGTGGGGACTCAGTGGTACATCTCCAGGCATCTGCAGAGCTTCAAACTCACCTTATGAAGCTCTCATTTTAAGACTTGAGTGCTTATATCCTGATCCTGACCGTTCCTCCGGGAAGGCATATAATCCCCTTGCAAACACAGCCTTCAAGCTTAGAAAGAACAGGTTTTTTACTAAATGCTTTTAGACAGTGGCATCTCGAGCCACTGCGGGTCAGTCCTTCTGTGTCTGCATCATGTGACATAGAGCAATGCTGACTTGGTAAATCTGGCCTTTCTAGCAGAGTGTGGGTTAGATGAAAATTCCGGAAGTGTCCTGTGTTAGAATGAAAATTACATCTCTACTGGGAACTTTTTTGCTCAACTTCTATATCCTTCTTTCCTAAGATAAGGCATCTCATAGTGTTAAAACTCTTCATATACAGAGCAAACATGAGATAAAGCAAAATAATAGCCTCCTTCCACATGCTCTGCAGTCATTCTTCCTCTGAAATTGGCAGCCTGCTTTCTGAAGTCTTGCTTGCCAAGATCTTGTTCACTTCTATATCACTCACTCTTCAAAGGGAATAAATGATTTGAAGAGGCATCATGTTTCCAAACATCAGTAGTTCGGGAACTTGATGAAAATTCTCTTGGTGGTTTCTTGTGGAAAAAACTGGCATGGTTAACACTCACTGTGGAGTGCGTAGTTATCTTAGTGCTGATGACACCAAACCATTTCAGACCAAAGGCAGAATTTGGGGCAGAAATATGGAAATTAGTGCAGTTAATGGAATTACAGCGATTTGCACCAACTACAGTAATTTGCACCTGCTGTCTAAGCTCACAATTTTCTTTTACATGAATGTCCAGCCTGGAGTTACCAAGGCAGCATTACCCCCAGCAGAGTGGAGTGATGTTCCTTAGAGGAACTGAGATCTACTGCATTGCCAACACCTATACAAAAGTTGACAATCCAATTAGTGTACTAAAGTACCATATATTGTTCTCCATCTTATGGTTTTGATTAGGAAAAAATGTTACGCTTTGGCCTGATGATAATCGCTGTCTTTGCACTTGACATCTACAGTGGATATTTTATGTAACTGAGATTTAGAGGCACGGCTGTCCAGCCTCATACACTCTAATTTGTTGAGAACTGGAGCTCACGGGGGTCTGTTAATCTTCAGATATGACACTAACCAGAGTAAAGTGGTAGAGATATTGCCAAGCGCAATGCGTCATTTCCATCTACAGAAAATGGAAACGCTCGCTCTTAGGAGGGTAAACTGTGAGTGGGCTCTTTCTCTACTCTAGATGAGTTTTCATCCCTTAAGCATCCATGAGAATGCCCAGAACAAAGACTATAAGAAAAAAAAGAAGTTCCGAGAAATCTCGCAAGACATGCTGAAAGGAAGGGAGAAAAAGGTGCTCAGGTTCCTTCCTAAACTACCAAAATCTCACACAGATTTTTCTGAAATTAGATCAGGAAGCACAGTTTGTGACACTCAAGCCTATCCCCTGCTATGTGGCCAGCAGTGCATCCATCTTGTGAACCCCATGCAGATACACTACCTACCCCATCCCTACTGTGCATTTTTGGGTTTGTGATGAGTATGTGTCTGTCATGTGATGGGATGTGCCAGCCAGCTCAACAAAGAGGTGCTGATGAGCACCCACCCTCCCAGGGAGAAGATGACCACAGGGAGCAGCCAGAGTCAGATGAATAACTCTGGTAGGCTGGACCCACCCCATGATCATCAGGTTGAAAATGCCTGGTTTAGAGCAGAAAGATGTAACCAGAGAATATCTTATTGTTTTCTAACCTTTTCTTCTCATTTCCTCTTTGTTAACAACAAGGATGTACTCAAAGACGCCTCCCATAGTGCCAGATGTCATGAAATGGGTGCCGTAGTCGTTGATGAATTTGGCATACATGCCATAGTTGTAGGTGTCTGGAAGCTCCTGCAGGGAGAGCAGCACATCTTCATCCAAAACAATGTTGTCCCTTCTCATCTTGAAACGGGCTGTCTGCACCTTCGTCATACCTCTAATGAATGCAACCTCCTGCAGGTAAATCAAAGAGGAGCTGCCACTCAACATCCACTTAAAAAAAAAAGGACATTTCTAGTCTAGGTTTGCAGAGGAAAGTCTGTTTCTCTGACTGTCAGTGTATGTTGAGGGCATGAAACCAGCCCAGGTTTAAAGGAAATCAGTAGTAACTCTTTTTAAGAGCGTCTGTTTCTCCTGTGGTGTATGAGGTGGAGGGCAATGCTATGGGGTTCTTTATTGATGTGCAAGTACAATCAGAATGAGGCTCCATGTGATTGCACTCTATCCTCTATTTCTGCTAGCTTTTTTTTTTTTTTCTGTTTTCAAACTGTTTATTCCCTTTTGCTGTTTTTCACACCCCTGACCAGCGATGCAGGACAAGGGCTCAAAGCAAGCCCATCTCAGCAGCAGAGGGATACCATGGCCAGGAAGGTGCTGATGGGGAGAGGATGTCCTGGATATACCACCAGATTCACAACTCCTCTTCTAGATTAGCCATTGCCTCAGACAAGGCTCCAGTGAAACCAGAACAGCCCTTTAAATGATTCCTCCAATAACTGATCATCATTTAGCTGCAAACATCATGTGAGTCCAGACAAGGGCACAGTAAATACTATAATAGTGCCCATTTTGAACAGCTTTTAAGGGCATTTTAACTCGGAGCACCATCAAAGTAATTCTTCTTTATTGTTTTCTGTCAGCAGCCATGAGAGAATTGGAGATGGGGCACGGTAAATGTGGGAAATACCAGCACTCGGGTTATTATATTGGAAAGAGGTCGTCACAGCTAGTCCATGATGTAAACACACTGTGAGAAATACACCCTATTACCACGTACTCTTTTTTTTTTTCAGCGTGATATTTTAACCTCCCATAAAAAGGAGAGTATTTCCCCATCATAAAGCAGCTTGTATTAATTTGAGCGAGATATATTTGCTACCAGTGATCATTCCCTGAGGACAACTGTT
This sequence comes from Ceryle rudis, assembly GCA_033439905.1. Lineage (NCBI taxonomy): Eukaryota > Metazoa > Chordata > Aves > Coraciiformes > Cerylidae > Ceryle > Ceryle rudis. Next base: position 22,402 of record JAAGNO010028755.1, read on the forward strand.
TTGATCAACATCTTTATATTTCCTCCTCCCTCGTCATCACTTTAAGCATTTTTTTATTTATGTGCTTAATGTAACCCTGAAACAGGACAGGGTGAGATGACATGTGTTGTGTTACTTCGTAATTCAATTTTATTCCCACTCCCTGTTTGCTAAAACGTAATAAGAACAACAAACAGGATTACTAACGATCATACATTTGCAATTACATGAACAAATTAAGGTACAATTACTATGTGTTAAAAAAATGCAATTGAGAAAATAAACTGACATAAGTTACGGCCATACCATGCGATGCACAGATGACACAACTGGAGCATATGCATCACTGACTTTTTTTTTTTTTTTTTTTTTTTTTTACCTTTTCCGTGTATTGCGTGAAATTCTTCAGAGATCCTTTGCCACCTGATAAAGTAAAGCCCAGGTTTGA
>JAAGNO010028755.1:22838-67873 GCA_033439905.1 Ceryle rudis
AAACCGCCATAAGTTACGGCCACACCAGCCGATGAAAAAAGACCAAAACTGGAGCATATGCACCGCTCACTTTTTTTTTTTTTTTTTTTTTTACCTTTGCAGTGTATTGCGTGAAATTCTTCAGAGATCCTTTGCCACCTGATAAAGTGAAGCCCAGGTTTAAATGTAAATGCAGGTTGGTAGACCCAATTCCAATGGTAAAGCCTGTTGTTTTGGTTTTATGACTTTTAAGAGCATCAAGCAGATCCTTTGAATCATCATAAAACTCAAAAGTGAATCCGGAATCAGCATGAGCCTAAAGTAAAAGGAGCAGATGTTAATTTTTTAGGTATTTCATTTCCTTTTCAATCTCTCTTTCTTTAAGGAGCTGATGGTGCCTCTGTTGAAGCCCATGGTGCTCCTGACAGCACCAACACTGACTTCCATGAACATGGAATAAAGAATGAAGCCACATGCCATTTCATTTGGGAATACATCAGAAATGTGGAGAAAGCCCTGCATTTTGCTTCATCCATCTCCAGGCAGGGGAAAGGTTTGTGTTTAGCCACTCAAAGCAGTACCCGTTACAGCCAGAGCTGGTAATGGTGCCTATTAAGATAGCTTGACATGTCCATTATAAAACCTTCCTTCCAGTTCCTGACACCTCTGCCAAATCCTAACGATTTGGGCTGCTTTTTCTCTCTCCAGCCTGCTTCTGGATGAATGTATTTAGGAAAAAAATTCAACAGTGATGATCCAGCCACTTGCAATGGCAACTCTAGAAAAACCAAATATTGTTTTGCCTGTGTTTTAGAGAAGTGACCTTTTCCTTGACAGCTCTGCTTTGCCAGCATGTGGAATTGAGTAGCTTTGCTGAATCCAGGCTGTGCCACTTGCCATCTCCATAAAAAGCCATCTAAATAACCAACAATGAAACAAAAAATCTCACATCACCATGGGCAGCTTCCTAGACCCCAGCAGGTAGGTACTCCTAAGTCAAGATACATATGGGGCATGCTCAGGTGTCCCTCAGCACCTGCCCATGATGGAGATGTCCTTCCACTTCTAGCAGCAGATAAGGGGAAGGAGGAAATGTGGTCCATGTGGTGGGTCTGTCTCCATCCAAACTGGGGATCGAGGGACACAAGGGACTCTTACCTGCTGGGAGGACATGAAAGCCCCTTGCATTGAGCCTGTGGCTGTAATATTCCCCTGGAATAATGGGTTTTCATTCATTCATGTCAAAAAGCATGATAAGTGTTTAACAGTGTGACCAAGGCACCCACTTAAAATGTGGGAGATCCAGGCTGAATCCTTGCTCTACTTAGTTCAGTCTCCCAACATCAGATGTGACCCCAGAGAGTACAGGCATCATGTGATACATGATGTTGACTTTCAGGATCTCTGTTTCACTCAGAATTTGGATTTAAGTCCCTTGTAGCCATGCCATAGGCTTTAAAAGCTTTCAGAGATTGGACCAGTAACACTGCTTCCATTTTGCACACAGCTTTCATCCCGAGAGAGGCAAGTGGCTTGTGCAATCTCCACAGCTCATTAATAGCAGAATTTAGGGAAAACTTATTTCTCTTGGCCCTGGCTAGGCCAGAGTAAGCGGTGGTGATAAAACACGTTAGTTCCTCGATGTGCCATAAAACATTTATATCATCAATTGCCTGTTGTCTTGGGGACAGCTGGATAAAGGTACCTTGAAAAACAACCTATAGTGGATGATAAAACGTACCTAATATCTTAGAGGAAGTTTGGCTTTTCCTTGGGAAAACATCACTAAATTTGACCATCCAAAGTACTTACCAGGAATTGGTATACGTGAAAGTTGTAAGGTTTGCGGAAATACTTCTCGTCGTCCCCATAGTAGAGATGTTCACATGCAGCATCGTACTTCAGCTCCCGCCACTCTCCGTTGTAGACATACTCACAGTGGCCTCCAAAGAAATTAGGATCATATATGTACTGGCTCCCTTCCTGCGTTAGGATATTGTATCTTGGAAAGAAGGAGCATTCAGAAGGTTACCCATAGCTCCCATTTTATTTTCCCTGACAGTCACTGTTGCTGTTTCTGTGCTCCTGACACTACAAGTTATCTATACTCAGCTCTCTGACTTTGGATAGTATCTAAAATCTAATGGTTGGGTTTGTTATCTCTCTGCTATTTCCTTCCCAAAGCTTAACAGGAGACAAACAGCCATTTTAGTTCCAAGACACTGGTTTGGACTCATATGCTGGAAATGGAAGAAGTCAGTTTAAGTTGTTCAGTCCATCCCAGCAAGTGCAGTTATGAATGAGTCCTAAAGTCCTGGAATTCCTCCAAGTCCCCTGGGAGCATAATGCATCTCACTGTCACAGAGTGTTTCCTGGCCCTCCCTGTAATTGTTTTCTATCTTAATTTCACCTCCTTCCTTTTAATAATGGTCCCATTTCTCAGGGGTGTTAACACCCTTCCTAGACTTGCAGTCTGCTTGTGCTTTGCCAAGTCTCTCCCTTATTATTTCCTTACGCCTCTTTCTTCCTGCTCTCCAGCCATCACAGCTGCTGCCCTCTGAAATCCCGCCTATTGCTTAATATTCCCTGTAATTCCGTGGCCTAAAATGAAAGCATTATTCAAACCAGACAGCAGCATTGCTCCTCACAACAGGAAATCATCTTTAAGGCTAAGATAGTAAATGCTATTGCTTTTGTGTGTTCTGAGGGAAAAGCACATCAGAGAACAGTGCTAAATGAGGTGCTCAGAGAACATGAATACATGGCTTGAAAAACTTTTGATGGACTCTCCTAGGCCCTGGGCCAGAGAGCCATTTATCGTGTGGACTCCAGAGAGTGTTGGATCAAGATGATGGGAAAGTTATCTGATGCCTGACTACATTCTCATGCTGCAACCCATGTTCTCCCAAGTGAAACTAAGCAGTATCTTGGTTAAAACAAGACTGACACAACAATTTGCCTTTAAATTCATTCTGGATTCCTCTTTTCTACGTATTACCCAACAAAAATTTGAAATTGAATACAGTTAAACTTTTTCATAGGTGGGGGTGTATTTACTCTGCATATATTCAGGTGCAGCTCAGGCTCTCTGTCTTGAATATGTGCTCAGTTGGGACTGTAAAGTCCTAAATCCTGGAGTCAAATCTTCTCCTTAAGGATGCTGCATTTCCAAAGTCTACTGCTTGCTTTACTGTATGACTTATATCAACAGGAGAAGGTTGTAAGAAAACTGGACTCAGAAAAGCGGGATATATTTTTAAATGAGTGTAAAAAGGACAGTGCCTGTGTACCAAAGTACAGAGTGGCCAAGGGAGACTAAGGTCAGTTAGTAAATTTGAAATTGAAATAAAAGCTGAGATGGACCCTACTGCCTCCCTCATTGCTACCCACAGTCGAGTGGGATAGTAGCTCCCCTCTGGGGTTTGCACAGCACCCGGCCATTCATGGAGCACTGCTGTTACAAAGGAAGAGTTATATAAAAACTTAATCCTGTTTTGATTGTAAGAGTAGTAGCAGCTATTGATATTACTCACCCTTGGGCTGCTTTTTCAGACCCTGGGATTGGGAACAGATGTTCACACGAACTTTCAATATCTTCATCCCCACAGTTATCCTCGTCAGACCCATCTCTGCAGTCTCGCTCTCCGTTGCACACAAGATGCTGTTTAATACAGCGACCTAAAGTGTACAGGTAATGCTTATCCACCCTTCAGAAAACCTTTCTGGCAGTTTGCACTTGAGTGTGCTGTTTTCCACCCATATCTGAGGGGCACAAGAGTCACGCTGAGGTTAAACACCACGTTTTTCCATTGGGACCTTGCTTTTCCCAGCTTCTTGCAGGGAGATTTTTCCTTTGCAAACTGGAGTGAGTACAGCTCAGAGTCCAAGCTGGCCACTCCCCTGGGCTCCCATGAGAACCAAGTAGAGGTCACATCACTGCCATGAGTTTATTATCTACAATCATGCTTTTGGAAGGGAGCTACAGGAAGCACTAGCTTCTCCACTTGGCCTAGGGAAGTCAGTTCTGTCTGGTTTATTTGGGGAGTTTATTACAAGAATGGATGTTTTCAGGAAGAGCAACTGGAAAGTGCATTTCCTTCTGGGACTGAGATGAAAGCCTTGATGTGCCATTCATGGCAGGAGGGGACTGGTATTTCTGCACTTGCCTCAACAGTAACGATGACCTGCTCCAGCTGATGAGCTGGTCATGGAGCTGGTGTGGATCTCTAAATTTCAGTAGGATTTTCATTAAATCCTCAAGACGGGAGTTTGAGCCATTTGTGTAAAAACAAAAATCTGTCAAGGCTAGTCAAACTTTCAGAGAACAGCCGTGTTATGTCCCAATCCTCAGAGCTGGGGATAGCTAAAAATAAATAAATTACCCCAACAGATTGCTAGTTGGATTAATGATTGAACTATGTCTTTTGCAGGGGGGGGAAGGTGGTGCATTGTGGGAGTGGTGGTGCCCATGGAGGGGAGTGTGAGCGTGTAGCACAGCAGTTGGAGCAGAATATTTCTTCTCTCTTTGTTCCACTGAAAAATTAACCTTTTCCATGTCACAGAGCCTTCTTTTTTATCCAAATCTAAGCGTAACATGAATGGATTTCTGTAAAAGTGGGGGGGAAAAAAACAAGGATGGGGAGATTTCTTCCTTTCTCTCGCACCAGTTCACCGTCCTGCTGGCTGGTTGGAAGAGCACTGCCCATAGCAGGGGAGTGATGTCACCCCAGGTATATCCATCCAGGACCAAAACCTCTTTGGCAGGAGTTTATGCGTGGCTCACTCACCCGTTTCCTTGCACTGAAAGTCCTTCCCGCAGCTGGGGGCTCCAGCGCACGTCGTCTCGGCACGGCAAGCTTGCTCATCCCACAGGTGCCCCGCGCATGGCCGCCCTGCAAACCTTGCCGGCTGCTCCAGCCTCCGGTACCGGTGCTGAACCGCACAAGAGAGAAAACCACCAGCACCTAACTTGTATCCTCCAGAGACATCATCTCCACAGGCTATAAAGCAATTAAAACTATTGCTTTTATCCATAATGTTGTTTTTCTTGTGCGGCCCCAAGACTTCATACGTGATAAATAGAGAAGGAGAGTCAGCAGAGAGGTGGGAGCTCAGGAGGTTTGCTTGAAGTTCGTATAAGTGAATTTACTGGGGGCTGGAATGATTATTTTAAAAAATCTCCCTCCTGTTTTATGCCTTGGAATCTTTCCAGTTACACATGCTTTGTCTTGGAATCTAACAGGCTCAGATGGACACAGACACTAATTACAACACTGATCCTGCAACATTTCTGATGGATTATTAATGAGAATTGCTGCTCTTTAAACTAGGAAGAAAAAAAAAAAAAAAACAGCAAAGAGAGAAAAATCAAATCAAATGGAACAAAAAATGGAGGGCTGTAAACTCAGTAGAAAGCAAAATTATGTCAGGTATTTGAAAATAAATTCTTGAATTATGAAGACATGTGAAATGGTATAAAAAAAATGAGAATAGGAGCTGATGAATGAAGGCTGCTTCTAATTTCTTTTCATTGGAATATTTGCATTAAGATTCAAGGGATACTTAATTAAATCAGAGATAGAAAAGGAAGAAAGTCTTGGGCAAATATTCCGGTCTGATGCTTCCACCATTTGCATTGATTTTGTATTTTGCTGTTCTGCTGCCTTACAAGAATTTATTCCCCAGTTTACACCAGGGTAAGTAAGAGCCTCTCTAGTAGAGGAGCATCTCCATCATATTTGGATGAGTTTACTGTATGCTTCAGAATGATGAATATGTATAATATATATAATTAATGTGTGTACATCCTCATCACAGACACATCTGAAGATAAATGAATACATTACAGTGGAGTCTTACTTTTTTCTCTTGGCAAGGAAAGCAATCCGTCCATCCTGACCACTGGCTCAGCTGACAGTCGACAGGAGCTGGAGAATTAACATCTCTGCTGCTTCTTCTAAGGAGGGGAAGAGTTAGTGGTCTAAGGTCTTTGAAGTTGTGTTTTAAGGAGGTCTGGAGGCTAGCAAGAAGAAAATGATCTCTGCGTGTGGTTTTTCCACTGGGAAAAACCTGTTTTATAGGAAATGGGAAACTTCTCTTAGTAGGGGTGGCTGTACTACCCAAAATGCCCCATCCAAGTATTCCACCATCAGAATTGGTCAGGAGCAGCAGGTGCAGGACCTGAGGATTTTGTCTTGAGTCTCCTTCTCTCCCAGGAGACCCTAGCCCTTTCTTATAGGTAGATTGCAATAAAATGATAAAATGTATGTACGCAGTATGTGTAAGAGCCAAAGCAGAAGGAATGTTGAGAAGAGACAGGTTTTAAGGAAAGGCTTCTTTTTTGGCTTTCTTCTCAGAAGCAGTTCACAAAGTCCAGAAGTAGTGATGTTTATCACTTTGAGCTCATTCTGAATTTATCAATTTTACATTTTTGACACCATTGTGAACTCCTGGTCAGTATTTTTCCAGAGAAGTATGAAATCAGGGTCTGATTCCCAAGAGCTTTATGGAGTGCTGAGAAGTCAAGGCACAAAGCCGTGCTGACCATGGGAATCTGTTGGTTGACTGTTTCTAAAAGGAAATACATAAATCCTGAGAAAAGGGAAAAAAAAAACCCAAAAAACTAAAGGAAGAGTATAAATGCAGAAGACGACCAGGGTACTGTATGGTAATGGCCCTTGCATCCGACTCTGGAGATACAGTGAATACCATTACACAATAGCCAGAAAATACTAGTCATGCCTCCTAGCCCAGTTGTGATAATCTCTATTTCTGTCCCTCCTCCTTTACAATCTTTATTTGTATAATGTGTTTCTTTGTCTTGAGGAGCAATCTGTGGTGTGTCAGTACAACTCAGTGTCTGCCACAGCCTTCGAAGCATTTTGAGGGGTTATTCTGAGCCAAAACATTATTATTATTATTTTGGTGATTAACTAATGAGCAGTCTGTTTTACTTAGGAGACTGCAGTCCAAAGAGAAATATTGATAATTAGTAGAGGTACAGAGCACATTGGGGATTCATCAGAGGCTGTAGAAGAGAGACTTACTAAATGAAAGCCACAACAGCTCAGCAAGGGAGCCCATGGATGCAGATCAGTGTGAGAGATAAAAACCCACCGTGTCCCCAGGAAAACAACAGGAGCCTGCAGATAAACATGGAGCTGGAGGACACGGGTCTATTGATGCCTTTTTGCTCTGACAGGAGGATTTGTGGGCTGTATCCCTCAGCACTTCACAAAGTACTTAATTGGCTCACTTTCGATTGGATTTTACGTTTACCTCTTCATTATTCTGCCTTGTTTGGTAAGTTCATCAAACATCAAAAATCTCGTCTTTGTTCATTTTCAAAAGGGATTATCGGAATAAGCCTTCATAATTAAGTGTATCACTGCCACTTTTTTTTTTTCCTTTCCTCCTTCTCCTTGTCTCCATGTTCCAATTATCACTGATACCTTTTTTTGATCCTTCTAAATCATATTTGCCTTTAGAACAAGCCTGAAATTAATAGCTGTAGAAAAAAAAAACCAACCACTTTCCTATCATGCCACTATAGCTTTAGAAAAAAAGTAACTTATTTATTCCCTTCCTTCAAAGCCTAAGTGACACTTGCATAGGTTAATAATATTGTTCTGGAGAAAAAAATGAGGTATGAGGATCTGACTTGGATTGAAAATTGGGTTATTCACATGCACTTCTTAACTCCACATTGACAAATGCAAAATAATGATAATGAAAAAGAATATGAAAAATATTCACTCGTAATTCATCCTGCATAGGGAATTCATTTTAAGTGCCCAAACCCGGTACAGTACTTTTGGTAAGGAAGTTTAAGAAGGCTTAATAGTCATCTGTAAAAGAAAAACCATTGTGCAAACAGTTCATCTAGAAAGGAATTATGATGCCGAGCTTGGGCTTTGGACAACTGCCAATACTATTTTTTTTTTTCCTAGTAGCTGTTTACAGAGAGCATGCCTCGAGTCAGAACAAAATTGATAGGCTGCCTCACTTGCCTATAATTTCTATATGTAACGTTGGGGGGGGGGGGCGGCATGGACTTACCTCTGCGAAGGCAATGCCTCAAGCTCCCTGCATGCTGTAGCCATGGCCTGACGTGCCATGAAAGCCAGCAAGCATATAGGTGGAATCAAAAGAGAAAGCAGCTGACACAGGCTCCACCGCATTGTTTTTCCATATGTAAATGTTTGCTATAGATTAACTGCAAACAAAAGCTTTAGGCTTCAGGATGCTGTTGAGCAAGCAGTGCTGCAAGAAGCACGGAGCCCACCGGACTCCAAAACGCTGTGGTAAATCATTGACGATTGCACAGGTCAAATCAGAGTCGGGCCACATCCCAGAGGTCTTCACACTTTTGGAAACAAATTCCCATTTTTCTGTCAAGGGAATGTATTAAACCGTGTGACATTATCCACATTAAAGTCAATCAAGTCTTATTGCAGCAGTGTCCTTCTTGTCCAGCCTGCATCCTCCTTTTAATTTGAAGGAGAAGGAAACTGATTTATTTCCCACAGTGACTTAACTGTAATTTTGGTGCATCGGGTTGAGGACCAGGGAAAAGCTTCCCAGTGCAGCCAACTGAAGATTATCATAAAATTGTGTTATGGGGAACGAGTTCCTTCCAGATACGTCACAAAAATGTCATTTCGACTTCTTCCCATTGCCATCCCCATAAGATAGTGTCCCATCTCCAAAGCTGATGTGAGTTATTCCCTGGCTTTTGGATGGCCCTACACAGTCACTGTAACAAGAGAATCTAAATCTTTGTTTTCTAAGCAATTTGGGGTGAGGAAAATGCCTCCTAAGTCTGAAATTCTGTCTTAACCATATGTTGTGCAAACGCATCTGGTAGCAATGGCTCTAATGCTTTTAGCTGGTTGGGTTCTTATCAGAGAAGCAGTGGGTGTGCGTAAGAAAGTAATACCATAGAAAGCGAGGACATCATGGGTTATTTATTATTAAGATAATAGTCGTAAGTATAAGATTAGACTATTTAGTTTTCCTGTGTTGTAAGAAAGAAAAAAGAGCCATTGGAAAGACACTTGGTCATGCTGTAGCCCAAGTTGCCCCACATCTCTTTCCTTGAGCTTTCACATAGCCTGCAAAATCTCCCAAGGCCTCCTGAGCAATCACAGAAATCCACAAGGAATGTATGACTTCATTAGATATTAGTTATAAAGAGATCTATGGAGACTTTTGTCTTCAAACAAGGGTTTGTATCTCCCTGCTTTTTTCTTCCACATAAATGGGCTGAGATGCTTCGTGCATAAATGAGGTGTTCCGAGCAGAAAACTGGAAGCTTGAACCTCAATAGATTGAAGACTAAGTGTAATTATTGTAAGAAAATCTGGTCTTGGGCTATCACAGCTATTCAGCAGGCAGTGAATTGTCTTCTGTCCACGAAAGACTGGGATAGAAGTGTCACTTTTTGTATTGCCCAAATTAATTGCAAAGCTCATTTTGATAGCTGGTATTGTAAATTATCAAAATAAAAAGGCCTCTTACCATGTCATTTTAATGTAATTAAAGTACAGAATGACCCTGGGGCTTGACTTTGCTAAACATGAAGAAATGTAGCACGGGTAAACTGTAGTGGAATGAAATGAAACCTGCCTTTTTGTGACCTTTGAGAGTATGTTAATGTAATCCCTTACCTACTAATGCACTTCAGATGAGTTCAGAAAGTCCTCCTCCGTTCTTCCTCTGAACAAGAAGGACTCAAATAAGGGGGTTTAGTTTGGTTTTTTTTAGTGAGTTGGTCGTGGGTTTGGTTTGTTTTTTTTAATATACTATTAAACCTAAATTGCTTTTGCCTGGGAGAAAAGCAGGGGGTTGAAAGTGGCCTAAGGCGATCCCCATCTTACCTCCCTGTTACACATTGCAGTCTCTCTGCATGTTGCTGTTAAGACAGAAGGACATAAAAAAGTTTTAGCAATGCTTATAAAACTGGTGGGGATGGACCCCACTCTCCCCATGTTGGGAACAGCTCTGTCCATCTGCCAAACCTGTTTTCTTCCAAATCTTCCAAACTTCTGCCATCCTTTGATATAAATGGCTGCTTTGCACAGTCAAGTGCCTCCTCAGCAGCTAAGCAAGACTGTCGAGGCTTTATATCTTTTCTTTTGTGATAGCAGCATCAGAAACACACCACATATATAATGAAAGTTATTTGTGGCACGTCTCCCAGGTAAAAGGCTGGGCTGGTTTGTGCAATCAGGCACAACAACAATTTCGCACTGATAGGCGAGGTCGTCTGGGGGGAGGCGTGCAAGAGAGATTTAAGCGGCAAGGAAGGCACACCGCGGTAGAGGTGAAATTAAAGAACCTTTCTCAGAGGTGTTATGTTCCAAAAGTGATATATATAAAAGTTATGGTTCCATTTATAACATTATGAATTGAACTTGTCTAAAATGTGTGTTAGATCCTTGCCTCTAAACTCGCATTAACTCTCTCAACCTCTGGCTTGCTGTTGATAGTGATGCAGTCACCTTCAGGATGAAGAACCGTGAACTGAAGTCCTGAGGCTTTTCAAGAGCATGGAGGTATGGGCTGTGAGTGGGCTGAGCTGAGCAGCGAACTTGCATCCCATCGTCACTTTTTGACTATTCCGATCGTAAAGCTCTTTTCCTTAACACTGAGGAACTCTTCACTTCCAGCCTTTAATTAACAGACTCATAACTCCTGATTTACAGCTCTTGCATATCTAACATCAGGGGCACATGAACTCAGTGCAGAAAAAAACTGGGCACTCCCTTTTCCTCCCTAATACCAATACAGGATTTTGTTCCACTTCAAAAAGTCTCCAGTTGTGTTTGGCCCAACAAGAGGAATTAATTTCTGCCTGCAGAATGCATTGATCTTTTAAAGAGCACCTGAACGGCACGTTTGGAAACGTGGGTGTCCACATGAGCCTAGCTCCAGGGTGAAGTTATATTACACAAGAGCTAACATAACGTTGTTGTCCAGCAATTTCCATTTGTACTTTCTTTACATGTATCCCACTGGCTGGCTCAGTTGTTTATCCTGCTGTGGCCCCTCCCAGCTGCTTGGGCCAGGAGCTGCTGGTGATAATTAACCCAAACCAAACCCAGGACAAAGTCTTATAAAGGGTAAGGCAGATATAATGACTTTGTTCTATCTTATGCTGCTGAGAAGATGCTCTGAGCTAGATGATGGTTCTGCAGCCTTGAAGGCCTTGTGCCTGTGTGCTCTGCATTACTATGGGGCAGGGAAAGGGAGCTGGCAGGAGTGGTCACTGTCACAGTGATGGTCCCATGCCACAGGTCACGGTCATGTCCTGGTAACAGGGCTGACCAACCTCTGCAAAGACCAGCCTGCTTTTTCTCTGTGCACCAGTTGCACATCTTGTTTTCTGAGGTCTGCTGTTCTTCATCCTCAGTTTAAATTCTCCAGCCAGTGAGTGCTCACAGTGAGATGGTGCATTGTAAGGACCAACAAAGCTCTGCATCAGCATGTGTCCCAGTTACTGAACCCGGTGGCTATGGAGAGGTATAGAAAAGGTCCACCTAAAGACCATAAGACAGCCACATCTCTAGTGCTGGACATGGCAGTCCTCATTTGGTGTCACAGAACACTGAACTGGCCTGATAACATACCAGTTATCAGAGTAAACACTCGTCCTTAAACACATGAGCAGTTATATGGGCTATACTGCTAGAAAAGAGGTATTCACTGAAGTGTGGGATCAGGGCCATACTGCAGAGACAACCTTCTAGCTTGGACAAATAAAAAACCTGAAACTGTGCAAGGCTTTTAAATTAATTTTCTTGACTGCTACAGTGGTTCGATGGGGCTGATCTTAAAACTTCTGAAGGACCTCCATGGAGACCTACATTGGCTCCTCCTAAACAACACTTTGTCCTGGCCAGTAAAAGAAAGTGTTTGGGTTTTGACTGCAGGGATCAATAATACTGCATTTTCTGAAATTTCTCATTAATGCCAGTAATGCAAGACAGAGCAAGCAGCTTCACGGTGGAACAAGTGATCCTATCTCCCCCTCTGCTGGAAAACCATGATATGACCTCCTGGCAGAAAACCGGTGAGACGTGCAGGGATCTGCGCTGGGGTGTACCTCCTGGGGACAGAATAAGGCATAAAACCTGAGCCAAAATGCCCCCCTAGGACAAGCTTGTGCCTTGTTATCCACTTTTTCCATTTTTCTGGGTTCTCAGTTGGGTTTTTTTTTCAGATGTAGGGACCCTCCTGCATTGTACCCTGGAGTGGCCATTTTGCTCATTCTGTGTCCCATCTCCTTCCCCTGGTGCTGTCCCATGCATGGGGCCAGTAGCTGAGTTAAGGGAAAGTAACTTGTCAGACCATCCCAAATCTATAATATTATTGTCTGAAAAGAAAAAAGCAGGGGAAGTAAGTCTGCTGAATGCTGCACTTGAAGCCCTTGGACTGATGTGTCTATATAAGGCAATAATTGCATCACTGCATTTAGGTTGGAAAAACCCTTTAAGATCATCAACTCCAACCCATAACCCAGCACTGCCAGGTCACCACTAAACCAGGTCCCTCAGCACCACATTTACCTCCTTCCAGGGATGGGGATTCCACCACTGCCCTGGGCAGCCTATTCCAGGGCTTGACAGCCATTTAGGGGAAGAAATTTTTCGTAATGTCCAACTTAAACCTCCCCTGGCACAACTTGAAGCCATTTACTCTTGTCCTTTCTCTTGTTACGTGGGAGAAGAGCCCATCCCCACCTGGCTCCAACCTGTCAGGGAGTTATCAAGAGCCAGGTCTCCCCTGAGCCTTTTTCTTCAGGCTGAACAAGCCCAGATCCCTCAGCTTTGTAAGACTTGTTCTCTAGATCCAAATCATAAAATTTTACATTTTTAAATAGGCCGAAGTTGTTTGTTCTGGGGATATTGTGCACATTTAGGAAGTGTTTGGTGCTGTTGCTCTCAGTAGTGGTAGTTGGTTTTATTTGTGTCACGGCTGTGCCTGGGAACTCCCGTTCTGGGTCAGTGCCTCTGATACACAAACCCAGACCAAACCTCAAGCTCCTGCTCCCAACTGATGCCTGTTTAATAGCAGCGGTGGACAAAGTGGTCATTGTGTTTTGCTGGGACGCTGCCATCTATGGCAGTTTGCTGCTTGATGGGGACCTACGGGAGGAACCAGCACTGTGGGAAGAGGTGAGGCAGGAGGGGAAGGGCTATTGAAGGGATTACCTGCCTTCCCTCCAGCATTTCGGGGAGGGTGTGAAGTCCTGTTTTGTCATCTCCTGATGTTCTCTGTCTAGTTTCTCTAAGGAAATTGAGCTATGTAGCCTGTTAAAAAGTGACTTACATAGATCAGTGCCAGTTCCTTATCATCAGGCATTCCCCAGAAAGGTCCAGAGCCAGAGAAAAAAGTCAGCTCCCACTTCTGCCGTGTTTGATCTACACAACACTCGGCTACACCGTGCTCCCCGCGCTGTTGTTGTAGCCTGGTGCAATTTATAGCAGCCCTGGGGCTGCTGTGGAAGGGAGGTGAGGCAAGTGGGGTCCCACCAGGGCTAGCAAACACAAAATGCATGTTTTAAAGAAACTTTTGGCATTTTCTTTTTTATTTTTAGAGCCTATATAGAGGAATCTGCCCCGTCCTTTTCCGCAGGGCCACAGCTCTGAAGTCACAACCTCCCAATTCTCCAACAGTGCTTTAATTCACGGCCCAAGTTCATACCACTGGGTGGGTCATAAATCCTCCTCAGCTACCTGTACACAAAGCCAGCATTCATTTTTATCATGCCGCGACTCCAGCCTGGGCTTGAGGGACTTCCCTGCCAACTCCTGGCTCAGCAGGACCCCCTTTTCTTCTCTGAGACCACCACGCAGCAGCAGGGCTTTTCATGTGGTGAGGAATGAGACTCACACTTCGAGTCATGTCTCCAACGAATGAGTCTTTCTTTTTTATTATTATTTTTTAATTTCTTTTCCCCTTTTTTGTTGTTTTTTTTTTCCGGGGGGTGGGGGGACGGTCCAGCTCTGCTCAAGCTTGGCTCTGGAAAGCAGGGTCAGGTTAGGCTGCAAGAGCATCGGTCCCACTCCCGAGGGCACTGGGGGTGCTTGGGACAAGGCTTTCCTCAATGCCCTTGTACAGAGGGGAGATGTCCATCCATAAGTCACATGTTGCACCCATGACCTTCAAATCAGGGGAGAGAAATCTGGGACACCTTCAGACAATCATATGCACAGAGGTTGGTAACAGATCCTACACATCACAGAGATGTTTTACCAGTCCCTTTTCCCCTAACCTCAAGGCCTGCTGCTACTGCTGCAAGGTTTCTTTTCCAGGTAGCTCTTTGGGAATGATATATGAGAGGTACTGTGTCCTGGGATTAGGGTCAGCTGCTGATGCATGAGTATTGCTCAGGCTGCTGATGGCTCCCTGCCCACCCAAGCCCCGTTGACAGCCACCTCTGAATACCACCCAGTACCTGGGCTCCATGCAGCAGCTGTCTCTGCTGGAAGGAAAACAAGTGGTCCCACAGAGAAAGATGAAATAATATTTGATCAGTTATGGAGGGAGAAAAGAAAGTCCTGGGGCTTTCCGTTCTCTTCTTGCCAAGCTAACCAGCATTGCTTTTCCTGGGAGACTTGCTCTGTAAAAACATGGGCTCAATGTTTGGACAGATCCTTTTAGGCTGTTCTCCAGGGCAGAAATATCCAGTGATGGGAAGAGTCTTGTTTGTCCTAATTTAACTGGTCTGTCCTTAGGACTCTGAGAAACAGTTCACCATGAAAAGAAGCTGCTTCACTCGGGGAATATGTGTGGGCTTTGTATGTGTGAGGATGACTGTTTTTGCTGGGCTCTGCTGTTCAGAGATGAAGAAAACACTTGGTTCCTCTGGGGAAATGTCTGTTTTAATCACTTCGATGTCTCTAGGGAAGAGCCTCATGAAGGCTGAGCTGATGCAGTGGGGTAAGAGTCACCCATGGGGAGACCTATGAATATGTCCGGTGATGATTATTGCCCCTGCTTGGTGGGATGACTCTGCTCTCCTCAGCTTTGCTCATCCCAGGTGTGAGAAGGGACCTGAGAACTGCCATGTATACGGACACCATATGGACATGGTAGGGGCACCCATGCTGTGAGGAAGTGCTGTTCTTTCCCTCAAAAAGCAAAGCAACACATATTCTTCCCTTTCTGAGCCAATTCAAAGCCTGCTGTAATGTTGCTGTTTGTGTTTCAGGGAACCTGTGAGTCATGTCAAGGAAGCGTGGCTGGGCAGGACTGTGCTCTGCCAGCTCAGCCCTGCCCAGGTGAGGCTCTCCCCGCCCTGGGGGCAGACCATTACCTTGGCCCAGGTTGGTTCTGGGCTCGCCCCGCCTCAACCGGTGCTTCGGTGGCGGCAGGAAGGGGCGACGGAGCGGAGGACAGCTGTGGCGGGCACCGGCCGGGGACGAGGGCAGGGGAACATGCAGCCAGGCTGAGCCCCGGGAGCTGGCACGGAGCAGCGAAGGGATGGACATGGTAACTGCTGGGGCTCCCACCCTTACCATGGCAACAGGCTGCTCGGTCTCCTCTGACCCTGGCCCGTGTGGAATAGTTGCTGCTTGATTTTCTGCTGCTGGTGTGTAGCTTGGGGCTGTTCTTCCCCGTGCAGTGCCGGGAGCAGTTTAACCTCGGGGTTAGGTGCACACTTTCAGTGCTGCTGCTGCTCTGCACGGGCACCGCTAAGGGACAGCTTTTCTACCCCAAAGCAGGGGCTGAGGAGCTCTGGGTGCCTGCTTTCTCACCCCCTCCCTCTGAGATGAGCTGCGATTGCTGCCTCTTAATTTAACAAAAAGTAGAGGTGGATTTTTTTCTATGTATTTTTTTTTTCTCTGGAAGAAGCCGTCGGGTTAATGAGTAGATGGTACCTACGGCGTGTTCCCGTCAGCGTGCTCAGGGTGCCTGGGCTCGGCTCCAGCCACTCCGCTGCCGGGCAGAGGGTAGGGCTGATTAAACATTTACCCACGGGGTCTCCCTTGGAAATCAAGATAGAGAATGGATGGAAACAAACATTTCAGGAGGGGAACGTGATGTGCTTTCTTCTCAGCTGTCCTGCATGTCACTTCTTGAGTGGGGTTTCTGTCCTGGTGTTGAATTATTTTAGAAAAGCAACTTCAGGAAACTGATGAGAATTTAGACTGCTTTTTGTTAGTCCTTGGTATCAGCACAAACCTCCAGCTCCTGCTCTTTCTAAAAGCTGTCCTTATCATAGGCTTAAGCTGAGCTTTATTCTGCTTCCTAGAATGATATTAATGTTAGAAGAGCATTTTATTTATAGGGAGAAAATATGGAAAGTTTAGCTGTCCCCCGACTCTGTAACGCTCATAGCTTTCCGGCCAGTGGAAGTTTGTTTCCTTTTTATTCTGTCCCTCTCATCTTGCGTGGGCTTTTGCCAAATGTAGTATTATTCACAGTGAATTATTTGGCCAGATGTAGCTGTAGTGCACATTGTGAGCTTTTGGCAGTCCTTTAAATTTATTAGTGTATTCTCCCTGCTTGTCAACTGCTCTAATTTTCAGGGGAGCACATCTCCCCACTGTGCTGAGCCTCCCCTGGGTTGGTGGGACACTGGCTGGGACTTCACGTGTGCTGCCTGCCTATGACCTGCTCAGTACTGTGCTTCTGCTGAGCATCTTCCTGAGCTAGCTTAAGGTGCATGGGTCGAGCCGGAGTGTTGCTTGGATGGGTCTGTGGTTTGAAATGGTCCTGGCTCTGATGAGAAGACATCCCTGCAGAGACAGCAGAGCTCATTGCACCTTGGAGGTTTGTGGGAAGGGAGAAGCATCAGAGCCGGGTGTGGGTGTGCAGGAGGTGTCTGTGGGGTGCAGTTTAACCCCATCTTCACCAGGTTGGCTCAGTATGCGCAGCTGGGGGCCATACCCATCCTCCCTCTGCCCAGTCTGCTCATGGCATTGGTATCAATACCCCAATGGGCTGCAAAGTGGGGGAAACTCTATTCTAGTGAAGGGTGTTAAGCACAGATAACCTTCCAGTTAATTAGGCAAATCACTTGAGACTGCCATTTCAAGGCAAGAGGAATAACAATTCGAGGGGGTGAAAGGGAGGCTTCTGTCCATTCCTGTTTAATTAAAGGTAGTGCCAAGCTAGTGACTGTCACAGACAGTGCCAGGGAGAGGCGTGACCAGAACCTCTTTTTTCACAGGGGTCTACCTCACCTGTGGCACATTGAGACAGGCAGGTACTATTTCTTTTCTATTTTCTTTGTCTCTGAGGGCACTGATGAGGGATAATGCACTACAATAAAGAAAATAAGCGAGGAGGGGCGAACAGCATTGAACTCTTCAACTGTTGCTGCAGCACATGCGAAAGCTCGGTGCAATTGCATTAGGGCACCTCACTGCTTTATTTCCTGCCTGGCATTGCTGGAGGGATCGGGTACATGTGGGATTATTTTTTTTTCCAAAATCTGATTCATCCTCCGTATGCTTCTGAAAAGTCCCATTCCCATCGGCTCGCCACTCGATCAGGCTGTCTGGGCAGCTTACACGGCATCACGCTGTTGACCACTAATATGAAATATAATTGGAGCAATTCAAACCTCTCCCCCAAGGGTTGGTTCTTTACATCATGCACTACCCTGTGAAAGTAATAAAGTCAGTGAAAGGGGTTATTCAAGAGAAATTGTCAGTGTTTAATAAATCGTGCAATTAAATGCAATAAAACCTCAGTATGCTATTCATCTGTTCTGCCTTAACACTTAAGGCTGAGGCTTTTTTCAGAATAACGAAGTTCTGTCCTAGATAATTTTTTCCAATTTCCTCATTAGACAGGTTCTCGTGAAGCCTTGCAGTTCTCCGCGCTGCACTAAGCTGCCAGAGTAGTGCACCTAATGTAATCATGGCATATAAAAAGTTATAGAGCAGTTCAAGGACTTAAGTAGCTCATAAATTTTTCTTCATATTTTCTCCTTAGTTCAGTTAAGGGCTGAATTTAAGCCATGACACTGCTGGCAAAAGTTGTGGTCCCCTTTCTCCAACATGGGATGGTGAGATGCCTAGGGACAAAGGCCTGAAACAAAATGTTCTTTAAGTGCCCTTTTAAACTGGCTGTCACTGATTAGCTCTCTGTTCAAAATGGTATATAACCTGGGGCCTGGTGACTGTGCTGTGAGAGGAATTTCATATCTTAGCCAGCATTCGTCACCCAGACTAGGACATGATCTTGCTGTCCTCGTGTGCCACGTGTTTGGGTTTTAGGTCCTCTGCTTGTTGGGGTGGGAATAATGGCAAGGGGAGAAGCATCTGAAGAGCCATGGGGACCTTGAGCTGAACCAACACAGTGGAGGAAGAAATCTTTCTCCCAGGGGGCATTTGGAGCCAGCAAAGGAGAATGTTTGGTGCTTCTCTTCCCGTGGTGGAGTTTTCTAAAGGTGGCAAGGAATGGACTGGTAACCTCCAGAGCAGCACTGGCCTCTCCCCTGGCTGGTGCTTGTGTACTGAAAATAAAGTGCGGCTTCCATACCCAACAGGTGCACCAGGTGTATTGCAGGACCTCTGCCAGTAAACTCTAGCATTCGTTTTAGTGTTTGCCAGCTCCTCCCAAAGGAGGTTCTCCAACAGTGGGTAATGCCAGGAAGCAGGAGCTATCTCTGCTGGTCTCACTGGCTCTGCTTGGTTGGTTTTCCATGCTCTGCTGCTGAGCTTTCCCCTGTCTCATCTTTGTTGCCTTTATCAGAAGAGATTTGTGAGCCTTTAGAGGGTTCTTTAAATGAGCTAATTCTCCTCTTCTGCTTTTAAATTTTCACTGGGGTCTGCTTATCAGGGTGGAGTGTGCAGCCTCTTTCTCTCTGAAATGATCATGATTGGATAAATTGCCTGTTGCCATCTCTGAAAACATGTTTCATGCTCTCTTCTCTTCCCCCTCCCAGGAAGGTGTGACTGATTTCAGAGCCCTACGAGCAAAATTTCAAAATGACTCCAACCTGGCCAGCAAGGTGGTGCAGCCATACAAGAAGCCTCCCACTGAAATCCCTCCCAAGTTGGGCTCTGGAGGGAACGCCATGTCCAGCCCTCTGCCCCTGAGTAAGAGGGAAGCAGTAATACTAAAACCCAAGGAAGAACCTGCCCATCGTGCCTGCCAACCCAATGTTCTCACCCAACGCAACCCCTTGGCGTGGCCTCGAGCCAAAGTGGAGCCAATGGGGCACAGCAAAGAGCAAAAAGGCAACGTCTCGGAGAAAGGGCTGCATTCTCCCAAGAAAAGTCCCAAGAAGCCTTTGCCATCCGACTGTACCAACCAGCAAGTATCAGTCGAACCCTCTCCAGGGAGCCCTCTGCTCCCAAATTCTTTCCAGTATGCCCTACAAATCTGGGAAAATGCTTTATCCCGAGGTGAGAAAGCAAGTGAGATGCTCCCAGCCCAACGTGCAGCCAATTTATACGTGCAGCCCTGCCTGGCTGCATCAGGCAGCAGCCAGGTGCGACCATCTGGAAGCAAGCCCGTGGTGGACTTGCCTTCCCAGAAGAAGGATGCTCTGTGTGGCCACAGGCTGCCTCTTTCCCCATCTCCCAGAGGATGCAGGAGCTCTGATGAAGCTGCTGAGGAGAGCACAGTGGCAACCACAATCTTCCAGCTGGGCTATCGTACACCAAGAGAGCAGCTTCAGCACCAGAAAGGTATGGTAAGCTGTGCTCTTAACAATGACCATATATTTATATGCATCTGGGTATATAGGTGCTCTGTAAGTGCAGGATACAGCAGCTGGAGAGAAAAGTTGTTATAATTTGGAACTCGCAAACAAGAGGCCAAACTGTCTCATTTGAGTGCTCCTATCCTTCCCTGGAGGTTCTGGAGAAGAGAAATGAGCTCCAAACTGCTCCTGCGTTTGGGTAAGGGAAGGGCTCCCCATCTCCACCATATTTTTCTAAAACTCACTTTAAGAAATAGCCCAAAGTTTGAAAGTAGGATGAAGGGTGAGGACAGGGGACTTTCTTTGGTTTTGGTCTACTTTGGCCTTTTGCAATTCAAAGGTAAATGTGACTACACCCTGCTATCCGGTTTTCACGCAGACATACAAAGGTTTGGCTTTTCTGCAAAGATAGTTCAGTTCAAATTAAAGCAGTTTAAACCCAAAACCCCAGCTCTGCACCCTCTCAGCTTTGCAAAAGGTCATATTTGAGCTCGGAGCAAGTACTCTCCTTGCAATCTTTCTTCCAGAAACCGGTGCTAGGAAACTCAAACGCCTCGCAGTTCCCCTTGCTCACGTCACGCCGAGTGATGGGGCACTGAAAAGATTAAGTCTTTGTTTACCCTGGAAAGCTCCCTCGCCTGGACTGTGTTTTGAAAACAGCTATGCCACTAAATCCTGGCAGATTAAAATGTTATTGGTACAGAAGATTAGGCTAGTATGTTATAATTCAGAGGAAGGGAGATGTTGAGAGCTAAGGATAACTTTTTAAAAATCTGTAAAACTAGACTTTTCCATTTATTTTTCCATTCTGCTGACGTGGTAAGAGCCCTGCTATGTGATGGCAATGTTGAAATTGGGAAGCAGCAGAGCTGGTTAGAAATGTCTGTATAACTAATGATCCTACACGGATTTTTGCTTAAATGAGGGCTAATTGCTGCCTGTCCTTGTGCTTCTCTGGAGCAGAACTGAAGCCTCCCTTCTGTAAGCCCCAAGCAGGAAAAAGCCCCAGGAGCAAGTGGCCAAGAATTAAACCCCTCCCTTCAGCTGAGTCCCTGGGTCCTGCCCCTGGAAAGCCGGCAAGACCCCCGAAGTTTGATCTCAGCACTTTCCAAAGCGCCGTGCCTTCAGTCCTCAGAGGAAATGAAACAAGTAAGACATTTCTAGCCTTTCTCCCCAAACCTGTTCTGCAGAAAACAAATAATAGTTTGCCGCTTGTTGACATCCATAAGGCCACAATTCTAAGCACACAGAAATAAGATGTCGTTCCTTGTTTCTGACATCTTCCTCTTAAACACTGAAAAGAGCCCAACGGTTTCAGTGAGACTGGTTATTTTTGTTCTCAGTCTGGAAAAAGGATCTGAGTTTCCAGGTTGGATGTCACCCCCCATGCAGAAACCCCCTATCCTCCCAACTGCAGCATGCTGGGAGCAGTTTACAGCTGGTGGTAAAGCAGCAGCAGCTGCATTTGAGACGAGCTGATCTTTATCACCCCATTTCAATGGGAAATGCCACGACTGCAGCACACAACTGTGGGAAGGCACAATAAAATTGGTAGAAACTGGTCTGCTAATCCTCCCCCTTCTGTTTTAAATCCAACCGAGAGCAACGTCGTTAAATGTTCCAGCATTAAGAAACACAAAAGTTCAGTTTCCCATAATAAAATCCTATTGATGTTGCATAATAGAATATTCTAGACTGCTTATTAAGCTGCTAAATAGTGTTTCTTGATAGATCCAGGCTTAATTGTAGCCAGACCTTCAGGCGCAACTTTTGCTATATTCAAAGGGAGCTGCTTTTCTAGGAAGGGCTCTGCTAAAATTTCTGTGGCATTACTGTGCCAGTGCTTACTGGTCTGCCTTGGCCTTGATAAGAGTAAGAGGGAAAGAAAGAGGTTTTCACTGAAACTCTTTTCTAACCTACTTGCCTTTTCTAAATACATTAACTTGATGGAGGTAACTAGTTAAATATATAGCTCATCGTCCTCATGCCCTCTCAGTATTGCTCAATTATTGATCTCTAAAAAGCCTGAGATTGTTGCCTAGAAACCTGAAATAATGACATATTAAAATAGCCACATCCCCAGTTTCTGCTGGCAATCTTATTTCACGCCTTTCTTTGTGCGTGGCGTGCTGCCTCGAGGAGGGGCCGTCCCCATCACACCTCCCTGGCGCTGCAGCCTCTGTTCTGTAGGAGAGTGGTCTTGCCTTCAAATGCTAATCCCCTGTGTGTTTGTGTGCAGCTGCTGATGAAGAGGATTACTTGACCCCGCAAAGGTGAGCGTGTGGCGAGGCAACGTGTGAGTCATAGGCACCAGGGTTACCCTGATCCCGTGATGCTGAAGCACCCGCGTGCAGTCCAGAGGGAATGTCTTGCTCCCAGAGGCAGCATCTTGTTCCAGGGAATTTGTGAACCTACATGGGAAGCTCAAAGCTGGCTGGGACGACCTTCTCCTAACGTAAAAAGCTTCATCTCTGATTTCTCCTCTGGGCTTTTTGAGCAGCAAGGAGAGCCCTGTCTTTGTGTCATTAGGTCTGGCTTAGCTGCTTGGAGGGAACATGCTTCCAGTGCTTTGGCTGCAGAGATCACTCGGCCTCTGTGTGTTTTCTATGTACTCAAGCTTGGTGGTTTTAGAAAAGAGATGCTTTTGAGAACTGTTGCTGAAACAAAGCCCTGGTGTAATCAGCAGGTGTTGGGGTTTTTTTTTTTTGCCAGCAGCAGAGGGGTTTGCCCTCCTGTGTGTTTGTGCAGCCAGCACAAATAGGGTACAGGAGCTGCTGCTGTCCCACCACATCCC
Source organism: Ceryle rudis (assembly GCA_033439905.1). Lineage (NCBI taxonomy): Eukaryota > Metazoa > Chordata > Aves > Coraciiformes > Cerylidae > Ceryle > Ceryle rudis. The sequence goes on from JAAGNO010028755.1 coordinate 45,281, forward strand.
CGGGACTTCAACTGTCTCCAGATGCTGAAGGGAGATTTTTACTGAGCAGTGGTCCAGTCTCACTGGAGGACATGAGCAGATCAGTTTCAGCTACAAGTGCCTGAAACAGATCAAAAATCTTCCAGACATAATTGTTGTATAGAAGGTGAAGATGCCTTTTTGTGCTACGTCTCTGACTTGCTATGAGTGGTTTCATGGTGGTCCTGGTTCTGTGTCACAAGAACAACAAAAGTGGAGGAAAATATTCATATGCACGTTTTGTCTTAGCCGCATGAATATACAGCTGTGAAAATGGGCAACAGAATGGCTGAACCAAAGGAAAAAGAGACAAATTCTTAAAATACTTTCTGTACCCAAACAATGAACTCTTGCAGCTATCGACACAGTAAGTCGTGCTTTTCACATCATAAGCTGTTCCTGCCAGCGCTGGCTGGTGTTTTGTTTAACTTTTAACCTGTACTTGTCAGAATAGAGCTGGTCAAAAAATAACCAGCTCCAAAGCTGTCATGCACCACAAGGAAGCTGTCCTAGTAATAGATTGCAGCAGGATTAGCTGTCTTGCTCTAATACTTGTGAAATGGTCTTTACAATAGGTCATTTGTTAAATATTAACCATATGATAACTGGGGAAATTAATTAAATGAACTCCAACATAAAACCAAAATCATGGGGATTTTGAGGCAGAAATTTTCCATCCTCAAAGCCACACCTTTCATGAAGCCTGGTCTTTTAGAAACCCTGATGTAGCTGCTTGGGTCAGTTAATCTTGAGCTCTGATACCTTGTTCAGGGATAAACACTCTGCCTGCACTGATGCTAGGTGTGGATCCACCAGCCCAGCTGTATTTAAGGGCCAGTGTAGCACTGTGGTACACAGAAAAGGCTGTGTGGTGTCCAGCCAAGCTCCCGGGATGCTATTTTATCCAGAAGCTGGGCTGGGGAAGTGAAAGGTCAGGGGTTTTCCTGAACTCCTCTTCCTCAAGCAATGACACCAGGCACAAAATACCTGCTTGTGGTATTAATGCAACATGTATATGTGTGTCCCCTTCAGTGGGACCTATGTATCCAAACATACCGAGACACCAGCAAGCCAGCAGGCACTGCCCCCAGTACTGGGGGGCTGCAGAGAAGAGCAGAGGGCTAGGGCAGCCTTTGGCATTAGCACAGGCTTCTGCTTGACTTCAGGTGTCGTTTGTTACTCTGGTTTCACTACTGTTAAAATGCACCTTGAGCTTCTCATTCCCCTTGCTGTGGTTTGCAACAACTCCTTAGTCCTCACTCTGTTGACACTGAGTTGTAACAGTGCAACTGGGTTGTTATTAATTTTAAAGTAGCTGTAGAAGGTTTGAAAAATGCTGCACTCTGATTTCCTTCGATTTTTTGTTGTTGTTGTTGTCTGTATCTACTTGAGGCATCGCTGTAGGCAGAAGACCATAATCCCAGTATGAAGTCCCCTGATGTGTTTTGAGCCCAATAAATGCAGCCCATCCTCCCAGAGGAGAAGAAATGGGAGTGTGGAGTTGGGGAGAAGGTTCAGCTGATCTCTGTCTGGCAGAGGTCTCTTCTCCCTCTGTAGAATTCCTGATTTCACTTTGCTTTCTTGTAGGCTCAGTATCAAAGCACTTGAATTCCTTGTCCTTAAGATGAATTTTTTTTTTTTCTGTCTCTTTTAAAACTATGAAAAAATATCTTTTTCTCTCTTTTCTTTCATCTTCTCAGTGCTCAACTTGAAGAGCAGCATAATTACAAAGAAACTCCGATGTACCTGAATCAGTCTGGGGACACCACAACCTTGTGTGTCATTGAAGGTACTCTGCAAGGCAAGATTGCGCGGTGAATTACATACTGTCTGGGAGAGAGCCTTTAAAAAACGAAATAATATAGTTTCTTCAAGTTGAGAAAAGCAGTTGTGCCTTGGTCCAGGTGACCAAATATGACTGTCTGTACCGTTCCTTTGTGCACTGGCAGAGTATGAGGACTTTGGGGCAGAGACAAAAAATAAATTTGTGTTTTGGTGGTGAAATGGTGCTTACAGTAAAATTGCAGCGGGGGAAAGTCATGAGACGCTACCCATGTAAAAGAGAAAGAAAAGACAGTGAGGCAAACCTCATCATCTTCTCAGGAACAGAAGGGCTATGAAAGCCGTGGCCAGTCAAGCTCGATGTTGCAGTCCTCTGAATGTAAGCCAATGCTAGCTAGCAAATTGAAGGACTCTGGCCAGGAGGACTTACTGAATGTGTGCCTGGATGCTGAGCATGTGGGCTGAAGCTGGCTTTTGCAACTTAATGCGTAGTGACTTTAACATGGATTAAAAAGTAATACATATTCACAAATATCTTTTCTAGTACCCAAGCCAGAGCCTCAAGAACACAAGGTGAGTCTCATCACAGCCAGTTTTGATCTTTCAGACTTGACAGTATCATGCATACTATGCTTTCCTATCTTAGAAGCTTTTAATATCTGCATTTCTTATCTGTTGAGTATTTCTTTATGTGTGTCATCTGTGAAGACTCTTAAGAAATAAATAAGAAATTGTAGAGGGGACATGAAGATTAATGAGGTTTCCAAACACACTAGGGGAGAGAGTCAGTTCCCTTGATTTCTGCTGCAAACACGTAAGGAAGTGGTAGCACCATCTGGATGTTGGTGGTAGACCAAATAAGTGTCAAGCACTGCTATCAAGATTCTTGGAGAAAAAAATCCACTGAACTGTTCTGGAAGTTCCTGCCAAAGGCAAGATGATGCTGGTAATTCCTCTGTGAAGGTGTAAAAGCAAATTTGAGCCAACTTCCTTGTCATGGCAGCATGCTTTGAGTTTTGGCTCATAAATAAGGGCAACTGTTGTGGGTGTGGTCATACAGGTTTTCATCCTCTGCTGCAGAGATATCCCTGTTTCAAACTATAACATGGCCTCCTTCATTTTAGCCTAGCTACAAAGGGGGTGGCAGGTCACCGTGGCTGTAGAGGTACCCTGCAGTGAAGGCAGGGCACTGCACAGGGCAGGGATTGCTGCAGCTCTCCCTAGAGAAGAATGGCCAAGCTCAGAGTGGGTAGATGGGCTGAGAAAACGCATCACCTTGTGCCAGGAGATGATTGGGTATCAGTGCTGGCTCTGCTAAAAGAGGGGAAGCTACTGTTTGGAAAATGTCAGACTCCACTTTCGAGTCTTGACTTGCAAAGCCATCAGATTGTCTGGGGAAACAGCACAGGTTTCCAAATGCAGTTGTCTGTGCAGGATTTGCAAAGAGGTTCTCTGGCTTGGATGTAGTCTTGTTTTATGGTAGGTTGGAAAATCTTTATTTAATTAAAAAAACTTCCTCTTCTTCTGTAAGCTCTCCAACCTGTAATTGCTTTCATTTTGACCAGTGGGTTCACTGGCCTGATCCTTGCACTGTTACGTTATCCCTGTATAGTTTGTCGATATATGTATCCCCTGTCCTGCAAACTGGAGGAAATATCCTTGTCTGATGACTATTCCAAATGTGAATTGCTTCTGGGCTTTCTAAAGAAATATTTCTTTACATACTAGATGACAGTTGAAGCCTTGTATAAAAGCCTGACTGTAGAAAAAAGCACAGTGGCTGAAGGCTTTCCTCTTCTTTATTCTAGAAACAGAAGACTTTTCCCTTTGCCAAATCCAGGTAATTTCCTTTCCTTTCTCTCAAGCTTCTTCTAACCCCACAACTAACCCAGGTTAGGGTTAGAATATTGTAACACAGTAAATAGAAATTCCATATATTCCATGACCAGGACAATGTAGACAATGATGCTCTTTTGTGTCAATACGGTTTCAAAGATTGTTTTAATTCTGAAGTGTAAGGGGAGATTTTCTTCTCTGCTCTGGCATGCAAAAAAAAAAAAAAAATTTGTCTTTTCCCACTGAAACCTGAACTCTTTCAGACTACGAAAGGAGAGGTATGAGAGGCATGAGGCTCTCAAACTGGGACACCCAGTTCCAAGTCCAAAGCTGTGTGGTAAGGCAAGGTCCACACTGGATTTCACCCCATAAATGTACATTTCAAACTCCTTGCAGTGTTTAATTACTGCCACTGTCTGAAGACTGCTTTTTTGATGAGGACTGAGGAATGGTGATAAAAGGAGGGCACTTCAGTGGGAAATGTTGTGATGCTGGAAAAAATATATCATGTTCTGCCTCCTGCTGCTGTATCTTCTCTAAATGGCAATACAGCATGGTAAGAGGCAAGTCCTGTGGGCAGGTACCACCACTGGCAAACAGACCTAGACTGTCTGAAAATAATCATCTTAGTTTGTCTCTTTTCCATAAGTGATTACTGTTACCCCAAGTAACCAGTGGCCTTCAGATTTGGATTTGCCCTTACTTACAGTACTGATGATCTTCTTGGCATCTACCTCATTCAAAGGGAAAATGAGCTGTGTATTTGGGTGCAGTCATAAAGCAATCTGTCTGCCTGTCTGTGACTTTGCTAAAGTGTCTCTGTTCTAAGATTGTTCTTGAAATTTTCAGTCCTGGAAGAACTATAATAGAGGATGAAAAAGAAGAAAAAACAAGTCTTGAAGGAGAGAAACAGGAAGCAAAGAAAATTTTCAAGGTATTGTATCCTTGAGACTACTCCTAATAGTTACTGTAAGATGTCTCTTCTTCTGTCCTTCCTCTCTTTGGGAAACAGTTGAAATTTGAGTCCTTAATCACCCGTTTTTTTTCTGCCTTCTCTTGCCTGCCCATTGCTCAACTGCTACTGCCTACGAGGTCTCTGCCAAGCAGCACCTTCATCTACCAGAAATCCCTGGTGGAAAAGGGCCTGAAACTCTTTTAAGTTCACAGAAAGATACCTTATATTCTTATAGATGTATATATGTAAGTTATATTAACTTGTATTTGAAAGAATTTTTTAAAGGTTATATTGACCAAACGAAACATCTGATCTCAGACAGATGGAAATGGATATGTGTCTCCCACTGGCCAGACCAAGGAAGCTGGTAGAGATGGGATGAAGGTGCTGCAAGTCAAGTGGGATGTGACCAGTACCCAGGCTGGAAAGCATCCTACCCCACAAGGGCTGGCAAAAGACACAGAGCTCTGTGAGTATCTCATTGCGCTGTTGAGTGTTTCCTCAATCCCATCTGTTGCCCAAATGTCTCTTCCATATGGGAAATAATGTTAAATTTGGATGCAACTCTTGAACCAATTTAGTTAAACCAGGGCAAAAGGTTGCATACGCATTTGTATTCTGGTCTGAATCATTTATTTTGGCTTTGCAAATAGCTTCCTAAGTTGGTTAACCGTCTGCATAACTCAAACCAAGGTGCTTGTTTTTCTAGCAGATTGCCCTTATCCGAGAGAGCTGAAATCCATCTCCTCTGCTTCTCATAATTTATTGAGTCTCAGAAAAGGGTTTGGCTAAGGCTTGCGGTAGAAACACACGTGAGTGGGATGAGAGCCTGGAGTCTCCCCCTGTCCCTTATTAAGATGGATGATGGCTCCTTGCTCCATCTTCTTAGTAGCTCCAGTGAGTCTTTTCCTGATTTTGGGCTCCTTATGTCACGATGCTCTGAGAAAGTGTCTGGAGCTGGTGATATGCACCTTAGCTTCACAGTTAAACCTGGTCATGTCTCCTCTGTAAACACTGTTTTGCAACTTCAGGTGTAAGTGTGAGGGACTCTGTTCTGCAAAGGCTTAACTCCTGCCTCTGCAAGCCCTTAGTGTGATATGTCAGAGAAAAGTAGCTCTGCTGGGATCTGTGGCCAGGATTGTGAAGGAGAAAGTGTAAATTGACTGTGGCTGTGGTTGTTGTTATTGGTGTGGTCCTCAGTTTTATTTTGTTTTTACTTTAAATCCCTCCATAATAACTTTCTGGGTCAGTTGGTCTCTTTTTGTAAGAAATCTTGCTGGTTTGCTTGACCTTTGAACAGCTGGAGGTAATTTCTGTTGGGATTTCTTTTTTCATGCTCATGGTGATCCTCATGGCATTGCTTCATCAGAGAGGCTCATTTAAAAGAATTGTTTGGTTCCCACCCACCAACACACACACATCCCCCTTTTCTTCTTCCTAAGGCTGTGAATGTTTTGCAGAAATTTTTGTCATTAACTAGACCATATTGTGTGTGGTGTGTATCTGGTGACACCTGCACGCACCCATGTTCGTTTAGAAACACTGTCTGCTTTTATTTGTGTGGCTGCATTTCCACATTACTCCAACTCTCTTAAATCAGTTTGAAGGATTTAATATTGGCACTTAACAGAGTCCTCTAATAATCTTTTTCTAACCTCGTGAGCTGCAACTCTCCAGCCCTTGGTGGAACACATCTCTGGGATAGTCTCCCTTCTTGTATCCTTTCCAAGATATTGATATGCAAGTGTATTCCCACTGGATAGGCCTGTTATTTGGATCTTAGCATCTCCACCAACCATGACAAGCCCTCCTTTCAGTCACTTCTGCAAACATCCATGAATAGCCTCTTGAGATATTTTCTGGTGAGGAGCATTTCAAGCCCCACCTGGATCTGTTCCTGTGTGGGCTGCCCTGGGTGTTGCTGCTCTGGCAGCAATGATCTCCAGAGGTCCCTTCCAACCCTACCATTCTGTGATTCTATGATTTGGGGTAGAGTTGCCACAACTGAGAATGTTGATGGATGTTTTCATTTTTTTCAACCTAACATATTTTAAAACTTCAACATATTTTGAAGTTAAATGTTTTAAATATTTTTTAAACCTAAAAGCTTATAAAATTCTTTGCTTTTCTTTCTCAAAGTGGCTCAGAGCAGAGATTTTCCTGGACTCCTGGAATGGGAAGCATGTCTGTAGGCTTTTCTTTGTTGTGGCATCAGCTATTACCCTCAGCACTTGTCCTTGCCCTGGGAAATTCCTCAGAAAAGCTTCTAAAGCAAAGGTCCTTTCTAATTTGCAGTGGGCTACATGTATGTTGGTGCTCCAAAACCAGGGATAGAAGGACCAGCCTTGAACCAAAACACTTGGCAGTCTCTGCAGGCACCAGAGGATATATATGATGACGTTGAGGAAATACAAGATCGACTGTGAGTATGGACTTGGGCTCTTCGCAATGGCTGTGTCTAAGAAATGTCTTTTAAAGACTGCTCTGCAGCACATCCCCATGTAATACTTCTGTCTTCTAGCAGACACGTGACAGATGCCTCCAGTCCACTCACTTCAGCCAGCAGTAAGTGCAGCACATGGGGAAGCTCGAATGGGAGCTGCTTTTACTTTGGGCTGGTCCCCAGGAGATGATGTGAATAGCTTCATTTAACTTTCAGCATCCATAGCATCTCCTTCTGGTCTGGTTGCTTTAAATTCCCATTAAAACCAGTGGGCAGTGATGCACATGTCTAGCATGGAATTCATTTGAGTGACCTTGAAACCTATGGAAGAGTAAAATGTAGTGGCCTGGGTGCAATTTGTCCAGCAAACCTCACCTCATCATCACTGAACGTGGTTTTCAATAATGGCGTGCCTCGGTTTTAAGTTTCAGGAAACAGCTACGAGGAAACGTATGAAGATGTTGAGGTTGGGGGTGATAATCCAGCAAAAATGGAGTAAGTTGCAATTTCTTAGCCTGTATTTTGAAATACTGGCCTCAATCTCCCATGCCAGGTACTGGCTGGAAGCCTTTTTTTCCATAATGCAATTGCAGAGAAGTTGTTTGTTTGGGTGAGTTTCTTCCCCCTCTTCTCCCCTCTTTCCCCTTTGGCTGATACTTAAAGGAAAAGTAGTTACCAAAATTAAATCCCTAAGCAGGGAGGCCTTTCTGTTAGAGCTCACAGCACTCTCCATCTATTGGAAGTGCTCCCTTTACAGACCTTTCCTTGCATAAAACACAGAGGACAGTCTTGTTCACCTCCTCTTGATCAAAAGCGTTGCTCAGCTGTAGCTGAGAAGTGGCACCTTTTTTTTTGTGTGCCAAAAGAGATCACACTCCAGGGACAAATGGGGACATTGTCCCCATAAAAAGGGACAAAATGCTTACATGTCAGATCACAGAAGGGGAGAAAGCTGAAAGGAGCCCAGGCTGTAACTAACTTGCAACCTGCTCTTTTCTGTAAAACTCCTCAAGACATTTGCTTCCACAGTGTGTGTTATAAAAGCAATGAGTTTTACAGCCTCAGGTTTTTATGTTGCCTGACCTTCCCAAATGGATTAAGGGGTGAAACGTGAAGTTAGTCATGTTTTTACATATTAGCTTTGTGTGGTTCCCTACCCTCATGCAGTAAAAGATTTCCTGCATCCCTTCGTAAGAAATAGAGACAGCCTTTGGGAAGGGCACATGAGCTGGGGATGCTGCAGACGATTGCTCCAAGTGCATCTGGTGGCTCTCCTCTAAGGAGCAGTGTGGGAGGAAAAAAATAAGGTGTTGCTGTACATCTGCTTTTCCCTTACGGATGTGAGACTCGTACTGGCTTGCATCTGGATTCCAGTCTGGCTTAGGTGTGCATGCAGAGCCTGTGTGTGTCAGAGGCGGGAGGGGAAGGGTATGGGAAACCTGAAACTCTGGAGGTTACTGGGCAGTTGTTAAAAGGTGGAAGTGTCGCTTCTCTGCAGATTGTCCATGGGAGTAGTGTGGTAGAGGTGCATGAGCTTCTCCAGACAGAGGGTAGAATCCCAGACTGGTTTGGGTTGGATGGGACCTTTTAAGGTCACATAGTCCAACCCTCCTGCACTGAGCAGGGACATCTGCAACTAGAGGAGGTTGCTCAGAGCCCTGGCCAACCTCACCTGCGATGTTGCCAGGGATGGGGCATTGACCACCTCTCTGGGCAACCTGGGCCAGTCTCTCACCACCCTCAGCATCAAAAATTTGTTCCTTATATCTAGTCTAAATCTTCCCTCTTGTAGTTTAAACCCATCACTCTTGTCCTGTTGCCACAGGCCCTGATAAAAAGACTGTCCCCATCCTTCTGACAGGCTCCTTCAAGTACTGAAAGGCTGCAAGAAGGTCCTCTGAGAGCCTTCTCTTCTCCAGGCTGAACACCCCCAGCTCTCCCAGCCTACTCTCACAGCAGAGGGGTTCCAGCCCTCAGATCATTTTTGTGGCCTCCTCTGGACCGGCTCCAACAGGTCCCTGTCTGTCTTGTCCTGAGTAATATGGGTAGTGTGCTGGCAACTGCATCTGGCTCCCAGGCTGACCATGCATGCCTCCCACCCACCGGTAAATGTACCCATGTGTCTTCTGCACCTCTCTGCCCATGGGTGCTGAACAGCAGCAGAAATTAAACTCTGCTGCTGATTGACAGAGGAGCAGTGCATCTTGCTGGGTTTGCAAGGGAATTCCTTGACCAAACTGGGGTTGGGACCACATTCAAGAGGTGCAGAAGTCAGTGCTTTAATCCCCAAACCAGTCTTTCTGTAACGGCTCTGTTGATCCCACCCAGGATTAGGGGTGCTGATACACACGAAGCACTTGTGGTAGTGCTCGTGTGTGGGTAAATGTCCCCCACAGCAGGATCCTGGCAGTTCACAGATACTTTATTAAAAACTCACTTTGTAGCTTTGCAACCCCCTGTAGGCTTCAGAGGGAAGGGTATGTAGTGGAACGTCCTTCTCAAGAGCACACATGACAGAAATGTGTGATGAAGGGTGGCACAGACAGATGCTCCTGATGTCTTCCTTTAATGTGCACCGCATGCTTCTGGGGAATTTTTGTCCCTTTTGTCAGGAATTTTTACTCCAGATATACCCAGATTGTTCTGTAGTCGTTGAGTCAAAAGAGGACAACTTCAGTGAACACAGAAAAGTTTAAAGCTAAGCAACGATTTGAGTTTGGACTTTTTAATTAAGCATGTTTTGCTGTGCTTGTGCCATCATTCATCTGCATGGTGCTGTTAAGGCTTAAAGCCTACTGTTGAGCTGAGGTCTAAAGGTCTGCTGACCTTTCTTTACCTGCTTCAGGATCTCTGGGGCTACAAGTATTGCAACTGTCACATACTTCAGTGCCTAGTGCCTCTTTAATTTAAAAGTTGTTTCTCTTTCGGACAGAGCAGAAAAACAAAAGAGATTTGGGAACTTGTTTAAAATAGAAAAGTTGAAGCTGAAGAACAGCAAGTTCAAGGAAAACTTAAGGTAAGGAAAGGTTGGTTGTGCCACAGCCTTCCCCCTCCAAACCTGAGCGTTCATTTTTGCAATAATTTGAGAGGAGGGGGTCTAGGAGTAAGAAATACAGCTTTATTGGAAAAGTTATGCCAAAGGGGCTTCTATCAACTCATCAGAAGCTGCTATGGCAGATGTGGCCAGTGGTCCATCTGTGCAGCTTCTCCAAAGTTGCTGGCATCAGGAATCTACAGCAGCTGGTCCTACCACAGTGTTCAAGTTCTCATAGGCTTTCTGCTGCCTTTCTGATACCTCAGCATGATGCAGGTGCACAAGAAAATGTAGAAGTGTGATACCTGCTGCCTAGACCTGCGGGCCAGGGTAAGGCAAAGGCTCTTAAGGGTTGAGGGTTTTCTTTTTTATTCCAAGTACAATTTATAGTCAAGCTGGCAACGGCATCTGCTGAAGAAGTTCACTATTGAGTTAGGATAGAGGATATTGTGTAACTTCCTATAGTGCCCTTCTGGGTACCCTTTAATAGTCAAAACCCTAGTTAAGGTTCAATGGAAACTGCCTCTTCCTCAAGTGCACAGGAGCTGCCTGCAGAACCCATCTTCCACTGCTGCCAGTGTGGCCTCACCCTGCGCACAGTGCCTGAAGTCCAGGAAAATGCTGCTTTTTCTCATTTTTCTGATGTTGTTTTGTTTCTGATTAACCCTTTCCTCTCTAATATGAGGAAGGTTCGTTTTACTGAAAAACCTTTTCACTCTGTGTGCTCTGCCACGTCAGTGGCTCCTTCCTGCATTATGGCTGAATATCATTATAGGAAAGGAGCCACAGGGTTTCGTGTCATTCTCCTGTCACCAAGATCCCTTAAAGCTCCCACAAGCATCTTAGGTAACTACAGCCATTGTCACATTTAAGTTCCTGGATGAGCCCCCTGACAGGACCAGAGGTTATGATCGCAAGCTGAAACACAGGAAGTTCCACCTCAACATGAGGAAAAACTTCCCTGTGCGAGTGACAGAGTCTGGAACAGGCTGCCCAGAGACGCTGTGGAGTCTCCACAACCTCTCTCTCTCTAGAGGCTTTCAAGACCAGCCTGGATCAGTTCCTGTGTGGCCTGCTCTGGTAGGGGGATTGGACTCAATGATCTCCAGAGGTGCCTTCCAACCCTACCATTCTATGATTCTACAATTCCTGGGCAGCCGATGATGCCAGCAGACTGCAGGGAGAGAATTACTTCTGACTACAGGGACCAACTATTCAATTCTACAGCTTTTTCCTGCTTTGGACTGTTCTTTGGCTGCAGTGTAGACCTTTCATAACCTTCTTGATGAACATGTGGCTCTTGCTGCTGCCAGAGGATGGACATGCTTATGTAGCAGGGGGGGTAATTCTGGCAAATGCGGTTGGTGTCATGCAGCCTCTGCACCTACACCTGCCTCCATCCCTTCAGCCTCGAGTGCCCCAACTTGGTTGGTGCTTATGGCTTTTGGGGTGATGTTGATGTGCCAATTTGTTTCTGAAAGCCTCTTTCTATCCACAGATTGTTTTCCATTTCGGTATCAAACTTAGGTAAGCAACATTTATATATTTGACTCTTGGGGATTCACGTGTGTGGATGAAGAGGCAAATGAAATGCACAATGGAAAAATCAACCTTGGGCATCATGACTTTTTGAAAATCAAGTAATGTGGCAGCATTAGCTTTGAAGACTTGATAGAGATTTTTGTTTCACTTGAGGGTGGGGTTTTTTCTCATTTTTGAATGTTTTTTCTTCGAAGAGGAACATTCCTCCTGAAGGTCTGAATACATTTGGGAAAGCAATGTGTGAAGCAGTCCATGCTGAGCCTCTGCTCCCAGGCTGGTGGTGGGGTTTAACAGCTGACTGTGCTCTGGCAGCTCTCTGTAACAAGCTACTTACTGTTGCTTGCTGGAGGGACGAGTTCATGCCTTCTGTAAATGGGGTTGAATGCAAAAACTGTCCCCACTAATCAAGCCTTGTGGAGGTGCTGGAGTGAACGTACCCATGCCCTTGGGGTGAAAAGCCTCCCTGAGCTGCCTGCAGTTCAAAGCTGAGGCTTTGCTGCTGCTCCTGCCCCTTCCCTGGAGCTGGATGGCCAAACCTGTCCAGAAAACACAAACCCAAGCATCTTGCTGTGTGCTGGAGTGTTGAGTGTTTTTTGGAATCTCAGGGAAGTTCTTTTGTATTGACTTTGGGTTGAATGACTAGCAGCAGCCCCAATTTTCCTCTGCAATATGTTGAGTACCAGACACAGAATGACATCTCCTAATAAATTTCTCTCCTGTGTTTTGGTTGACAGTGGCTGTTTCCGAGGAGGACACGGTCTATGATGATGTCGAGGTGGGACAGAGGGAGCTGAGGTGAGGAGGGTGCCTTGATCCTGGGACTGGCCCTGGGCCATGGGGATGGTTCCTCTTGGCACAAACCTGTGCCCTGGGAAGGCTGCAAGCCACTGAAGGTCATGACTGAGGTAGGGACTCAGTCCTCTGGAGACAGTCCAGGTGCCCTCTCCATGTGTGTTTAATTTGGCAAGTAGCATCCTGCAAAATATTTCTTCAGTGTTACCTAGTTAGTGCCAGAGATGTGAAAAGGAGAGAGCTGCTCCCTGAAACATGTGAAAATTCAGATAGTTTTCCTAAGGAAGGAAAACTCCATCTCCAAGACCCGATAATCAGCCCTGTCCTGGCAAGCTCCTTGTCAGAAAAATTACTTTTAATAGGAACAGCATGTCTCGGTGTCTTGCTGCCAGATGATTGTGGCGGCAGCGTGTACTGGTATAAATCGCAGCAAGTATTTGCATTTCAGTGGTGATGGTGGGGGGAGATGGAGAGAAAAATCATTACTTTGTAGCTACATGGGTTTGGGGAGGGGACATGGTCTGCTGGAAAAAAAACCCTGAATCTCTGTGTGGCTCTTTCCCCTTAGAGAGAAGGATGACAAATCCAAAGCCTGGATGCCAAAATTTCTGATAGCAAAAGAGAACAAGGACCAAAGGAAAAGCAGCGATGATGCGGAAAGGTGTTGATTTCTATTCTGTGTCTTCCCATGTTGTCTAACTTTGTATGCATGTCTCTTGAGTCATCTTCAGGAGCTGGATGCTCCTGATTGTGCCCCTTGGATCTGAGCTGTGTGCAAGCAGGAATACACTGGGGATCTCATCTTGAAGTTGTACCATGTCTTCCTACTCTAGCTGAGACAAAAAGCTTTTACTTGCTATATATTTGGCTGCTTTTCTGCCCTAGTCAGTCCTATTCCTTCTTTAACTGTGCCTTGCTTAAATATCCCCATGGATCTCCAACACTGCTGTTGTGGCAAGGGCACTGTGTTTAGAAGCCCTTTACGCAGTGTGGTATATGCCTCCATGTTCTGCTTGCCCTTATTTTAACGTACTGATAGCTGGGGTGTCTTTTTTTCCCCAGCTGGGTTTATTGCATTGCCTCTTGCTGTACCATGCGTGCATAAAAGCAAAAATAAAAGCTTTTTGTTACCAGTGCTGCAAAAATTCCCATGGAAGTAGGAGTTTCCATCTCCCTTTTGGATCAGAAATGTGTGCATAGTAATGAGCTTTTTCATGACCCAATACCTGGGACTTCAAACAAATGCAAATCAGAGCTCTATTTTCTGGGTTCTCACCACAGAGTTCCTGCATAGGGCTGCTCAAACACCACTTGGTGTTTTGTGCAAAGTCATGCATATGATTTTACAGCCTGTCAGGAAGCCGATGAGATTTCATCTGTTCCTTAGAAATCACAGGTCCCGCAGACTGAGACTGCCAAGGAGGAATCTTTTCACAGCTTCCAAGTCCCTAATTTCAGCTCTTGTTTCCCCTCTTAATTTTAAGTGCATAAAAGTTAGCCTGGGGTGTGTAAATTATTGCAAGTGGGTGGGTTTTGGTTGGTTGGTTGTTTTTTTCCTGTCTCAGTTTTAAAATGAATGCCATAGCTGGAAGTTCATGTACAAACCAGAAAAAGTGGCATCTCCATACTTGGGGAACGCCCCAGCATGAATGGCCATTGCTGCCCCTAAGCCAGCTGTTAAGAACTTGGTTTTCTATATAGCACTTTACAGTGCCATATAAATGTCTGCTTAGGTGACACTGTCCTCCATGTGCTAAAAAAGCAACCAAAATCTGGACAGTTGTGGCAAGCCCCACTTCCATAAATAATTCAGGATGAGAGTTATCTGGGGACCCTTTATGTCTGAATATAAATAAAACCAGAAAGAGACAAACTGCTGCGGGAAAAGTGAATTGTTGACTTCTATAAAAACACGACTGCTTTGTAACACTTGATAGAGTTTGTTTCTTCCCATGCTGCTTACAGAGAAAAGTTACTCCAAATGGAGATACAAAATGGCTCAGTTTATGCTCACCAATAGGTTTGAGTTTGTTGTTTTCATCCCTTGATGAAAAATAATGATGTGCATGGTATGCTTTGGTCCTCCAAGAGGTCACTGCGGGCAAGGCTGGAGTTAAGCTTTGGGTTGCATTTCCCAGTGTGCCAGAGCTTTTTAAAGTGGAGCTCAGAAGTGTGTGTGTGTGTCTCTCTGTCTTGATGCAGAAGTATCTTCAACGTCAAGAAGAGCAATGCAGAAAAAAGCAAGAAGATGGAAAAAGAAGAGAAGTTTTTTAGAGAAACATTTATGGTATGTGTCTTTGTAGAGAACTAGTGTCAGAGGAGGAAAGCAGCGACATGCTATGCTTAAAAGATGCGTGGTGGAAAGTTGATGGTCCTTAGCTGTGCTGAGAGAGATGTCCTACTGACCTGCTGCCTTCTGCCCTAATCTGGGATCTTCATCAGGAAGGTTGTTGGGGTTTCCCTGCAGCTTTCACTCCCCGCTTCAGCCCCAATCAAAACCTCACAACCCACTCCCCACTGCCTGTAAAGACGTTGCAGACGAGTGTAGAGTAACTGGTGGTTTTATTTTGTTTCTGCAGTATGACAAGGAGATCAATGTCATCAGCACAGCCACTGCTGAGTGCTCGGTCCCCAGTCAGAGGAGAGTTGATCTCCCGGTCACAGCTGGAGAGCAGCTGGATGTTATCGATGTCACAGAGGGCAGCGCAGTGATTTGCCGCAATTCAGAGGGCAGATGTAAGTTTGCAGAACGGCTCTGGCACCAATGGTCACCTTGCAAACCAGTTTTAAGGAGCAAGCAACAGTATGTTCTTTGTGCTTAGCTTTGTGCCTTTATTTGCTCAGGAGTTTATTAATTTTCCTTCTTTTCCCCCCTCCCCCTTCTCTCAGATGGGTATGTTCTAGTGGAGCATTTGAACTTCAGGTAAACTCAGATTTTATTTATTATGATGCATATTTTCTTCTCCTTCCTGTGTATAGATATTTGAGATCTGGACAAATGTACTTAAAACTTCTGAAGGCAGGGGAGGGTTCATGTAAACAGCCAGTATTAAATATTAAATAAGTATTTCCAGTTTTAGTCTGCTGTTCTGCTGCTATACAGGTTTCCAGTCCAACTGCAGCTAAAAAAAGCCCCATCTAGTCATGACTTGTATAAATTGGAGATTCTTGATTTGCCTTCAGATATGCCATATTAATTCACATCTGCTGCAAACATGGGCCACTCGGTGTGCGTTGCCTTGCCAAAACACACCCTTAACACATCCCTGCTGCAATCGCCTTGCCTTGCATGCTCATGCATAATTGATACAAATGAACTTCTGTTGCCCAGGTGCCTATTGCTGTGAAACTTGCTTTTTTTTTTTTTGATACAGACAATACTAGTTGCCCCAAGAGCTGCTCTCCCCACCCTGAGCATCCCTGAAGGTCTCTCTTGTGCTTCCTGCATCGATGAGAACCCCATCCTGGTCAAATGTGGAGTGATGATACAAATGTAAATAAAGTTTAATTTGTACACTCAGCTTATTTAATGTCCAGGAGACGTTTCCTTTATTTGCCTGCTAGTTAGAGTATTTCTCCACTGATTATCTCAAATTATTTTCAGTATTTTTTTTTTTTTTGGAGTACCTTATTAGTCAGCTCTGCAGTAGCCATAAAACTTCTGCATTTGCATGAAAAAAAATTGTGCAGAATGTAATAATTTAGTTGCTCCATGTCCATTTCATTACTGTCCATCTCATTACTGTCCATTTTAGGTGCTAGAATTGAAGACTGCCCAAAAGATTTGCTCTTTAAGAAGCAACCCATATAAATCTGAACTGGCTTTGGGCTTGACAAAAGTATTGGGACAAGAAGTACGTATCACCACTCTTGTTGGGTTAAATATATAGAATAGTGGAAAATTTTACTCATTTCTTTCAAAAAAAAAAAAAAAATTTAAAAGAGTAAATAAAGCATTCAGTCAAAATTTGCTTTGTTTTTGTAAGCTAACTTAGGCATCCCAGATATTTAAAGGCTGACTTCTGGCTCCCACAGCAGGCAGTTACCCAACAGTTGCCCTTGTGTTCAAGCTCTTCTCTGCTGTGGGCCCAGAGGATGATTGCTTATTTGAAGAAAAATGGTCCAAAATGTAGGAAGAGAAATATAAATTGCTAATGGCTCCTCCTTGGTGTATCCAGTGGATAACTTTTCAAAAGCAAAAAAATGTGGGTAGGTTTTTTTACATGGCTTTGGAAGGAAAAAAACCTTAAATATGACTGTAGTGTACAACTTCTGCCCCTCCCCAGCACATTTTAAGAGCCCGTATCAGTTTGCTCATAAATATCCTAAAAATGTAGATGGTTTAATTAGAAATTATTAAATGTTCCAGGCTTAAGAAAACATGGCAAAATAAAAGCACTGTTTGCCACACGGCCATTTCAAAGCTGGCATAGAAGACATCAGAAAAAAAAACCAGAGCAAATATTTAACATTTACTTTTAAGTCCATACAGGCATTCTTATTTATTTTACCATGTGGTTACTATTAAGTGCATTGGCCTGCATCCATCCTTGCAATAAAAAAAAAATAAATAAAACAAAGCCTTGTAAGCATGCGCAGCTTTGCAGGCTTGCCAGCCCAAATATTTAGACTTCTCCAGCAGAGACAGAGAGTTTGGGGGACCTGAAGTGCGTGTTTGGCTGCAGAGCAGGCTGGGACATGCCCTGTATACTTCACCTACAGCCTTTGCAGGGAATTGTCCTGTAAAGTTGTGGAGATGGTTTCCCTTAGGGGGGCTTTTTTCCATGGTAATGTTTAGGATTGATCCTGTGAAGAAAACACTCCCTTCCTCATTCTCCTCCCCAGCCAGTGCTAGCTCACAGCTCCTGAACTCTGCTAAATCACGCACTCGGTAATATAGGTAATAATTTGCAGTATAGGCAAATCGTGTATTAGCCACATGTGCTGCTACTTTTTCATCTCTTAAGGAAGTTATTTAACAATTTTTTCTTTTCTTCAAGTTAAAAAAACCCACCTCCCCCCTCTATCCTGTGATATATGCCCTGATCCCAGTGCAATTACGCACAGTCCTCGTGGGGCTGTGTCCCAGCTCGATGTGAAACACAAACTTCTGCACTGGCATTGGAAGCTGACTTAAGGGGAGGATGCCTTTCAATGCACTTAAAACTGTTTTTCTTCATGGACAGATTCCAATGCATCTGCAGAAGGAAAGAGATTGATATGGGATGACTGAAGACAATAGAAAAATGGTTTACACATAGCAACTTAAGATTTCCTTGGTTAAACCACAGGTTGGTTATATTTAGCTCATGATACTGGTCAGGAAATTAGATTCTTCCTTTTTTTTTTTTCTTTTATGGCCTTGTCAAAATGTGAAGTAATTCTCATGTGAATTTTAAACCCCGTACCTCCAAGTTTCTTCTCAAAAATGGAGATCATCATGATAAAAGTTGTGATTTGCTGAATCTGAAGGGGAACTGGAATTTCTTAGAAACTAAGTATTAAGCACATGAATTATATAAAAATGAGAATGTGGATAAGGGTGAAAAGGGAGCACTCACTCCAGCTTTGTGCTTTAACTGGATTAACATCCTACTGCATCACAGACCCATATGAACGGAGTCCCCAGTCCCCCCCTCAAGCCTCTTTCCTTCAATGAAAGGTTATTTTTGCACAATATATTCAAAATCCTTCTCTCCACGCTTCTGCCTAAGGAGTCGAGATCTGAGTCGGCACTGGTCCATCAGCTCTGCTGGATGAGTAGAGAAGAAAACCTGTAGGCCTGACTCATGGTGTGTTTTCTGGGCTGGGGAAGCTGTTTCAGCTATGTATGTATTTGAATTCCCCTCCCTGCCCCTTTACCCCCCTGCAAGCCCTGGTGGCATCTACGGCCTCGCAGCCAGGATGTGCCAGGAGCCTCTCCAGAGGCAAACTACCAGCCAACCCCAGCCTGCAAAAAAGGGACTGTGCAATAAGGAAGTTTTAAGGATTTGTTGGTTTTGTCTCTTTTTCATCTCTGAGTTTATTAAAGTGCAAATGTCAACCATGGAGACAGCTATCACATGCAGTGCAGTACACCAAGAAACACTTTCCACACCATAAATGGAAGGTAAAAGGCTTCATTGTGATTATCTAATGCACAGTTACTTGCACAAAGGACAAAACTGAACCTAGGCTCTGTGCCTTTCCATAACAGCTAGCCCCAGAAAGTACTAAAGAAATTAATTTGAAAACAAAACCTTCTCCAGTCCATCAGTTGACAAATATAAAATACCAAGCAGGATAGAGTATTTATAGAGCTCAGGATTCTTTTTTCTGCCCTTCATGTTAATGATATGTTTGAAGGGATGCTTATACTCAGAGCTTTTAAAAGATCTTTTTTTTTAAAAAAAAAAAAAATCATAAATACACAATATCATAAATCATAAATACTCCATATTACACAAACAAAAAATTGCAATGGACTGGTCTGGTGCACCTCTCTCACAGAGCTGAGGTTTGTCTGCCCAAAGATGCTGGGCCACAGACACTACAATTATCCTGGGATTCAGTTTTGCTTTGCGCTCTAAAAGGAAAAAAAACCAAACCAACAAATGCATTGAGGTACAAAACACGTGAATATAACATGATACAGAACACATGAACATGCTGTCAGCAACAAGAATAAATATTACCATGTCTACAGTACCTACTTCACAGCTTTGTGTAGGATGAGGATAAACAAACTATTTCAAGACTTGAAAAAAAACCAGAGAGATGTCTTAAAAATCAACTGAGTTTGAAATTAAGGCAGCTTCAGCAGGAATTTCAAGGCTTTTGTTGAATAGGTTTTTTGTACCAAAACTGTACTCATGCTTCACTGCTAGAGCTCTGACTTGCTGTCCAGTTCTCCTAATTCTGATGATCAAAACGAGCAGGTATGTGCATCGAAGGCGCATAATAACCAGGTTTGCTCTCAGCAAAAGTCAGGTTTTGGTCAATAGGTATATTGTGGGAGTTCTGAAAACCAGTTCATCTCTCAGGCACGGGAGTGAGGTACCTCTGAATGAATCGTTAACCCCGTGTCCAAGAGGCAGACTGGAAAGTCAGAATGGCAGGAAGCTGTTGCTTTGTTTTGTTGGGTTTTTTAAGTGAATAATGAAAAGGAATATATATGGGAAGGGCTATGGAAGTCTAAGGAAAGCACTAAATGGAAAGCCCATACCAAAGAAAGACCTTGAGAAAGGTGACTCTAGTAGCTACATCATACACCTAAACAAAACTGGATCCTAAAACCCTCCAGTAAAATGCTGCACAAGCCAGAGCAGGGATTTGTTTGGCTCATCTGAAGGGAGAGATGTGCGATACTTCTTCCCCTCTCTCCTCTCAGCTAGTCAAAGAGGTGAAGCCAAGTAATTGCACAAGAAATGGTACTTCAAGTATTTAGAAACATGGCCTGCATGTCTCACCGGTGGGATTCTGTGTAAGCTGGGGGATTTGTGCACCTCCCGTGACTTCCAGCAGTCCTAGTGTGTGGCGAAGGCAAGAGCCCATGTCCTGTGCATCGGTCTCGCTTCCTTCTATATGGGTGCACACAAGATGACTGATGGTAAAGAGGAGTACAATGAAAAGGAGTGGACAGAATGGTTATTTTGTTCAAACTCCATCTATTCCACTATGAATGGCATTATAATCACATCCAAAAAATGTATATACAACAGATACTAAACAGTTGCTTCATTTTTTACAGCGCTGCCCATATATACCCCTGTGTTTCTACACACCTTATGAAATGTTAAATTGGACATGCACGCTGAAGATGCATTTCTGACCTGTTAAGAGAAAAAAAAAATCCCGCTGCCTTCACCTGCTCAGCCCTGACTCCTGAAAATCAAACTGCCCTAAGCCCCTTTGACGGGGACGGTGGGAGGGCAGGAAGCTCATGGCACTGGACGCCACCTCTCCTCCCTTCCCTGGACGAAGCTGCGCTGGGTCCAGCGGGGTCAGCTAAGCTACTCACAGGCTTTACCTAGAAGAGGGTGTAAAAATATCAACCCCCTTTTTCCAGGTCCTCTCGCATGCTGATATTAGAGTGTGCGATGGCAGGTGTCCAGGGCACACGCCTGCCCCGCGGGGCAAATGAAACGGAGGTGCCAATGACAGGTATGCTACCTACATTTTATATATGTATACATATATATATTTGCCAATTAGTACAGTACAAACTATTTCTGACTGAACTCATCCAGGAGCTGGCAGTGAATGCTGGCACCTAATCTGAACTCTATAGCCTTTGCACGTTGTCTCTCTCTCTCTCCCCCCTTGGGCTGAAGCAAAGTTTGGGTGAGGTTGTGGCTTGCAAAGCACAGCTGTCCGGTGGCTTTTGAAGAATTGCACTTGGAGTAATTCAAGTTTCTGTAGTTCAAATACATCTACCCTGCTTTTCCTGATGCTTGTGCATGTACCAGCATAACTCAAAAAAAAAAAACCTGACCGCAGTGTAACAGCATAAAAGTTAAACTTTTCCTTTGGAAAACGCAACTGGAGGTCAGCAGCTTCTTTGCAGCTGGGAAGCAGAAAACAGCCTATTTAAAGGTAAAATAAACTAAAAGAAAACAAAACAAAAAACAATGTTAAACTTCTCAAAATATTTCAAAATGCAGCGTGACTTTGGGTAAGGCTGTAAACGGGCAGTTTAATCTGACAGAGGTATTTCCATCAGTCCTACTCGCTCCGCTGCCTCTGCTGACATTGGACAGGAAAGTTGCTTCCACTCTTTGTGCCTCTCTGTATGGAAAACTGAGCCACTCACTGCCTTTTAGGCTGGACTGGTTTTGCAGATCCATACAGGAGTTAATGTTTTCATGGGTCTGAGAAGATGCCAAGTGCCACAAGGGCTTAGCCTACCACCTAGAAACTCCACCTGCCTTCAGGAAGCAAACAGTTCCTCCCAAGGGCTTTTTTGCTTCTGTTTGCTAATTTGCTTCTGTTTAATACTATTAGTTCTGCTGGGTAGGAAATCCCAGAGACGAGTGTCATTTTAAGGCAAGATGTCTGTAAATCTATACTTTTCTGACCCACAGATTATATCTAATGCACCAGCTCCTTATCAACTGGGCTACAAGTGTCCCCAGGACAAGCAACTTGGCCAGATGCTCAGCTAGGAGTGATGATTTAAACAGCCTTTTACTTTTCAAATACATTTCACAGCAAGGGTATGAACACCCCTAACTATTTCCTGGATGGAAATTAATTAACAAATTAAATTAGTTAACACCCCTATTTCCTGGATGGTCTGTCCCTACGGCTGTTCAGCCACCCTCTCCTGCTCTGATCCAAAGGGGCTTATCTCCAGCACCCAAAACCATTTGGAGCCGTTTGCTCAGTATTTGTTGGTGTCTCAGCACTGATCTGAAAGCTGCTAAAGAGCCGGGTGCTGCTCAGCTTTGGCTCTGGGGTGGGTTTTTTTTTTTGTTGCATGCAGGATGGATGGATTCTCCACCCTCCCTAGGTATGACCCGCTCACACCACAGCACTGGAGACACGCATCATCCAATAGCCACAGGGACAGTACCAAAGCCATCCTCCACCCCAGAGCATTTTATTTAATAATGATAATATAATAAAAAGCTCATTACAAAACCTACGAATACTACAAAGATTTCCAGTATTTTAAAAACAGAATTGTTCTGCTGCCAGGTTTCTAATCCAGCCACTGCTGTCTTGGATTTAGCGCACGAGAATTTAACAGCAAAACTGATCTTTTTTTTTTTGGAAGCTTCTCTATTTTGTGCGACTTCTGGAAAAACTGGAGCTGTACAGTCACATTAGTGAGAATCCAAGTATAATCTGTAACAAAAGTAAGGCAATTCTGTGGGGTTTTTTTAAAAAAAAAAGGGACTTCAAGCTGAAAATGTCCATTTAACTGCCAGTAGATGGCAAAAATATCCCGCATTTGTCTTCATTACCTAAAATGATTAGTACAAAAGGCTTAATGTGTTGTTCTCCTTGCTTCTCATAGAAACTCGCAGAAAGTATAAATTGAAGTGCAACTGTACCAAAAAAACTAGCAAAAAACCCCTTGATGGGTCATAAGAAGCTATCAAAAAGATGGATTACATTTTTTTTTTAAAGTCAAATGACTTGAATACCTGGAACCACTAAAAGTTTTCCTTTGCTTTGTTTCTTAAAACACACACACATACACAAAAA
>JAAGNO010028755.1:67973-93627 GCA_033439905.1 Ceryle rudis
TGAAATGCATGTGACTTGAATCCCTGAAACCATAAATAGTTTTCCTTTGCTTGGTTGCTTAAAACACACACACATACACAAAAAAAAAAAAAAAAAGAATAGAAAAAACCAACCCACCCAGGATTCTTTTCGCAAAGTTTTCATAAAACATTTGTTCCTTGACTGATTAGATTATGATGTTCCTTTGCAATCAAGTAAATGGAATTAAATACCATAGTAAAGCCAAGCAGATGCCAATGCTGCCCAGTAGGTTAAGCCCACATAATAAAAAATAATAATTATTTTAAATAAAGAAGTCACACATGCATTAGAGTTTACCCTCGAATAACAAGAATTTAACCTTAAAAATCCCTGTAGTTTGTCTTAAAAAATAAAATCCTATCCTTCAGATAGCCAGTAGTAAAGAAAGAGTAAAACTCTTGATTTCAGCTATCCCTGCCTTATCAGCGGAGTGGTGACGGTCACAGTCTGGTCGGTGAGCAGCAGCAGGACGGGAGAATCCTTCGGTGTGAAAAGCGAGTGTCCGGCAGCGCAATGCTGCGACCAGGTAAGGCAGGGAAGGCAGATTTGGCAGCGATTTTTAGGGTTCCTAAGGGAAAGGGGAGAGGTAAATGCTTCGGAGCTGTGCGATGCTGCTGGCTCTCACCCAGCAGTGATGAACCCCACCCTTGGGCAAAGGGTGGGCAAAGTGCTAGGTTTTCGGGTGTCTCGTGGGCATCCTGCTCTCCATGGGAGGCTCTTCTGAATCCTGCTTGGGATTTGGCCCCTGGAGCTGGCAGCGAGGCAGGGGAGGGTGAGTGGGTTGGAGAGAAGAGTGATGATTAAGGGCTGGAAGAAAGGCAAAGCAGCCTTCACCTCTGAACACGGTGAGCAGGTCAGTGTAGTCCAGGGCTCTCAGGAGGAAGAAATAAAGCATCTTACAGGACACTCCTCTGCAAAGATGTGACATGTGGAGGTTTTCCCATGGCACATTTGCAACAGGACCTTTGCACATCCCACCTTCCCCCTCTGTCTTGAGCGGGGGAAAAAAAAACAAGAGGGGAGGGATAGCATATTGCACTAGTACAGAAGCACCTTGGCAGCTGTTAGCTTGAGGAGGAAAGTGTTACCAGAGGCTGGCAGTCCCACCAGCACCCAAGTTACTTCATTACCCCTCTGCTTCAATTCATGTAGCTCCTGGTCAATCCCTCTGACCTGGCTCAGCCCATCCTGCCCCTGCTCTGCACAGCAAAGGGGATTCAACATCAACCTCACTGCATGCTACCTACATCGCAGAAAGCTTGGCCATGGCTCCGTTAACTCAGGATGAACCAGGGGGGAGGCATTTTCCAATAACTCAGTGATACATTTGCTACTTTACAGCTATGCCAAAATTTCCCATTCAGTTCACT
Source organism: Ceryle rudis (assembly GCA_033439905.1). Lineage (NCBI taxonomy): Eukaryota > Metazoa > Chordata > Aves > Coraciiformes > Cerylidae > Ceryle > Ceryle rudis. The sequence goes on from JAAGNO010028755.1 coordinate 69,365, forward strand.
GGAAAAAAAAAAAGGGGGGGGTATTGGATACATTTCACCACAGAATAACAGGTGAAATTAAGTTATTCTTACTTTCCTCAGTGCCTTTCTAGAGAGGAGTCTGTTTTGGGTCTGTAATTGGCTCTGTGTCGCAGGCTGTGGAGTGGTGAGGGGCAGAGGAGGAGGAACGAAGCAGAAGAAACAAGGAACGGACAAAGTCGGACCAGATCCTCACAGTAAAATACCATGTGTGGAGGGAGAGGTGCCGCAGTGCCACCCATCAGCGAGCCAGGGCCATGATGAGGCTGGCGCACATCTCAAAGAAGTCCATGGTGTGGCTCCCCAGGCGCGGCGTCACTGAGGGGATGCTGCCGACGAAGGAGCCGCTCAGAGAGCTCATCAGCGACTGGCACTCGGCGGCCGCGGCGCCGTCGATGCTCAGCCTTGGCCGGTGCAAGCCGGCAGCGGAGCAGGAGCGCTGCGGCGTGGATGAGCCTGACCTCTGCTCCATCACATCGTCTTGAATAGTAAAAAAAAAAAAAAAGAAGGAAAGTAAACGCAACATTAATTTGGTGTCTTCAATGAAGGGAAAGGAACTAGTAACAGTAGTGGAGAGAAATGGATCAAAAGGGCTTTCGCTGGCTTGAAACAGCTGTATAAGCACATTGAAATGCAAAGAATGATTATAGAGGATTTTCTTTTAAACTTCCAAACTGGCGATTTCATGTTCTACATCCTGTGCTGCACCATATTCCACTTACCATCGATGCTTTTGAAGTCCAAGAGATAGCTGCGGTTGTCAACCTGGTAGAGCTGCAGGCTCATCTTCACGTAATTGCCCGTCACCGGGTTCTTGCGGCGTACTCTGAGGTGGTAGGAGTTCACCACCTGCAACGGGAAACTTGCTTTCAGGAGTAAGATTCAAGGTGGCAAGGAAAACATTTCTTTCCATATTTTTTCCTAAATACCAGCAAGACATCTTCTGAGAGAAGCACAGTTTCTAGAAAGAACAACGCCTGTAATGCTTCATATCCCACTTCCTCCTATCTTTACAAATGCTTCTTAGGGCTCTGATTCAGCAGCTGCTGGGAGACAAAGCTGCTGTGACCTGTCTGCCAGGCACCAAACTGATGCTTGCTCCTCCCTCAACAGCAGCAATGGCCATATGACCTGCGTTCGAGGACCGTGCCCGTGAAACCAGGGTGGGCTGGGCAGCTGGGGAGAGTAACCTCTCTTGTCAGTGCAGCTAAATTGAGTGTTTGTGAATGAGCCTTGAGCTGTGTGTTTTCTCTTGCCACTTCCCACCCCACAATCTGCTGCATCTCACTTGCAAGGAGATCTTTGTGCTATATTTATGAAGCAATTGCCTGCATGGGAAAGCTGTTTTGAGGAAGAGTCGCATCTGAAGTTATTCTTAGGATGGGAAAGACTATTGTGAAATCTCCTTGTACCAAATAAGCTTCCTACATGAAGACATTGGGCTGCATTGGGTTTGTGAAGCTGTACCAGAAATACATCACGTTTGTTCACTCTCTGTAAAATCGTGACGCTAACAAATGTCTGGCTGGTGTAGGCAGCCTGGATACAGTCCATCTCCTGGCTGGTGCAGTGAAATCAGGTTTCTGGGTGCTACTTGGCTTTAAATACATACTATTATCAAAAATAAGGAGGTTTTGAGATAGAAGGCTTTGATAGGAGGCAGCACAGTGACATCACATTGTACTACTCTTGGGACCTGGAGCAAGAAGGGTTACCTCCTCTGGTGATGAAGATCTGGGCTGAAATTCTCCTTACCTTGCTCCTGATGCTCACACAAGGCTGTGGTGGAAGGCCATGAGTCAGGAGAACTCACCTCAGCGACTGCACTGAGATTTAGGCAATCAGGCTCAGCAGGAAATATTAAGGGCTAACTTAGGGTTTTATTAATCAGACTTTGAAAACGATGGTGACTTAACGCTGTGTAGCTCTCAAGAACTATCTGAAGTGAGTACTGTCAACTAAAATATCTGGATTTAAATCAAGCTTCAAGAAGCTGAGCCCTAAACCGGGGAAGCAGTTAAGTGTCTGAAAGCACATCCAGTCCATGAGCACCGCTCCATTTCCATCAAGGAAAATGCCACCACATTAATGGTACAAACCCCTGCCCCCAACACCCCCCGCCTGTCACTTGTGCATCATTTATGAAGGTCCCTATTGTGCCATTTCAGCACACACGACAGCTCGGATCCAAGCAGAAATAATGAGAGTTACTTTGTTCAGGAGCACTTGCGATGACCTCGCAAGGAATTAGCCACCAAAATTAGAAATGTGACCGGCTCCCCTTATCCCCCCCAGCTAAATGAGGCAGAATCATCTTTCCAGTCTGAGGCTTAGAGCATTCAGAGAGAAAATTTCTTATTTCACACCATAAATAAACACCACAGATTCCAAACCACAGCCAGCATCTTAATTCGGCGTGCTCATATTAATGAGAAATAACAGGGATGATCACAAGGTAGGGGCATTTATTTGGAGACAGGGGAGGCTGCAACCATACTTATGAACCTCCCTGAGCAATTCATCTCATAAGAAGAAGAAAACGACCACGAAGCACCTGCATTCCCTACCTTCCACTCGAAGTCCAGCTGTTTCATAGCACGGTACACCTCGGCCATAATGTCATAGGGTTTGCTCTGGCTGCGGATCCCCAGGTGCCACTTAGCCTTTTTGACAGTCAGGGGTTTTGGCTTCGTGGTGTTGAGGGCATCCAAAGGACAACGTGCTTTAGGGCTGTCCGCTATCAAGGGTGGCATCCGCTCAGGGTGTGGCTTCACGCCGGGAGGGATGTGCATGGCACTGTCGTCCATGAAGGAGCCGGTGGGGGGGCTGGAGGCGAGGTAGAACTCGCTGGCTTGGTTCATGATCCTCCGGTTGTCGATGACAAGGTGGTAAGCCACAGCCAGCTGGTCCTGAGGGTCACCACTGTACAGGCTGTTCATCACCTCTGACTCTGTGCATTCAAACTTTTCACAAACTTCTCGAACTGCGTCATCATCGATGACGGTGGCATCGTAAGAAGGGTCCTCTGGGAACAGGTAACTGGGCAGCTCCTCCTTAAACCACTCATGTTCCCTGGGAAAAGGCAGAGAGGAGTTGCTGTGAGCTCTGTGCCACCAGTCCCTCACTTGCTCTAGCTAAAACTGATCTGCAGCTGCAGATTGAGGAGCATAACCCAGCCCTGCAAGGTCCAACCAGTACTGCAGCAGTGATGACATTTTGCAAGTGTGGCTGCTTGCTCACTTGGCTTTGAAGTAAGACCCCAGCACTTATGAGATGCTCATGCTTTTTTGATTCCTATGGGTCTGATAGAGATGCAGAGCACCAAAGCTATCCAGGGACCTGATTCCCACTAATTTACAATGAAGACAGTGACAATGAAGTGGCTAAATGCCATAGAGAGCCTTGCCTATAGGTTCAGCTGTAATCTCATCACATGTGCCGCTGCTCTAACATGTAATTAAATCCTCTAGTCCTAAGGAATTAAGAAATAAAAAAGGCATTTTAATTAAGTTTTATTTGAAGGGTAAAATTAAGGCCATCCATTGCAAATGCATTAAAAACCTGAGAACTCCTCAAAGCCCTAGTAACATTTATGTATATGCTTAGCAGATGTAATGATTACTATAAATTTTATTAAATGCCTATCGAGCTCCAGTTTTACAAAACATTTCCAAAATGGCTCAGATTGTGAGAATTTTGAAGTGCTACTACCAGCCATGAACTTTTTGTGATCTCTGCTGACACAAGTACCTGCTTAAGAGCCCAGTTATTCCATTTACCTTGAATTTCCACAGTGACAGATGCAGAGAAAAGGTTCATGGGTACCGCACTCATTGACCAGACAGGAAAACTACACTGCATTTAAAGATGAACCATCTGCTCACATTTTAATCTATATCCAATATTTACGAATGAAGTAAGTTCTTATGTTTCTCCTCCTTTTTTATTGGCTAGACACTTAAGTACGAGTACCCTCTTATTCTGAACTGGTCCCCAGAGGGAGGTGGGCTTGAAATAAAACAGTGAAAAATGGCTGGAGGATTTTAAGTTCTTAATATTATTGCATGATATAGCTGGTTTTCCTAAGCACTATTAATATATTTCTAAGGCTATTTTATAATGCAATAAAATAGCATTTTTATATATATATGTAAAGTTTATATAAAATCATCACCTTGTTCATCACCATCCACTGCCATCCCACAGCACCCACCTCTCCATCAGCACAGAAGGGTGCAGGAGTGCTCCTTGAATCACTTGGGACCAAATCCAGCTGGATTAGCTGACTACCCTACCAACCTGCCAGCAGGTGACCCCAGGACAGCCAGCATCCTCTGCCACCGGTACGCTGGAGCCCCCTGAACACAGCCAGCCCACCCCATCCCACCTGGGCTGACCTGATGTCCTTGATGGTTGCTCGCTTGAGGGGATCAACCTGCAGCATGTGCATGAGGAGAGTGGCGACGGAGCGGTTGAGGTATTCAGGGATGTAAAACACACCTCCCCGGATCTTCTTGAAGAGGGTGGGGACGTGCTCGTCATCGAAAGGCAGAGTGCCACAGAGAAGGGCGTAGAGGATAACACCGCAGCTCCAGATGTCCACCTCTGGGCCAGCATATAGCCTGCATGAAGGTAAGGGCAGGAGAAAGATGTCACACACACACCCCCATCCTCCTCTCCTTAGTTAGGCTGCAGGTCCCACTGGGTGAGCTGGGGATCCACGGCCAGCTCCACTGGGGACCACTCCAGGAGCTGCTCATGTAGACACTCTGAACCAAACCTGCCTAAGCCAAAATCACTTAGGGGCAAGGGGAAACCACATGGCAGGGTTGGCACTGGCTCCTCTGGACAGTCACGTACATCCCTGCCTCTGCCAGGCCCTCCAAAAAGGCAAACCCCACATTTCCAAGAGCTCTGCCAGGCTGTTTGCTCCTTCACCCCAGGGGCTCAGCCAGCAATTTCTGTTCGTTCAGCAAGGCAGATTAAAGGGCAGCAGATACTCTATGTCTGAGTGGTTTTCAGTTAAAGTTTGCTTGCTGGTACGCAAAGGAGCCCACTTCTGACGAGCTGCTGATGTGCTCCCTGGTGTCACCAAGTTGGGACACCCCAAGTACATGGGTTTAGTTGCTGCTTGATGTAAAAACCTACCAAAATACACAAGCTGAACTGAAAATACAGTCTCTTCAGGAAACCTCAGCATCCCTCACCTGCTCCTCCTGAAAAGCATCGCGGCAGACACACTGGTGTACAGAGAACGCCGGTCAGACATGCTGCCATTCTCTGAAAACCACCAAAACTCTGGCTCTGCTTGTCTGTATTTGCAATCCTCGCTATGCTGCTGTAGGGAATTAAGTAAATTCTAAGTAATGTAGGTTCCTGACAACAAAATATAGAAGGTAACACTTCTGTATCTACACAGTAAAGTTCAATTTAATGCTGCAGAGCATGTTCAACACGCCAAGTGTTGCACAGATGTTGCATGCTGAGACATGCAACCACACTGGAGGTTTGTCAATTCAATTCATCAATTCAAAATGAAGTTATGATGGTTGAACCTACTGGCAGGAACAAAACCTCTAGCTTAAGGAACCAAAAGACAAGTATTTTCAATACAAGAGTTCAACAGTGTATGGAAATATTAAAGACTTTCCTGTTTTTTCTGTTAGTGAATGGTTTATCTCATTAACACTGTCTTATATATTATATGTGGCCAGGAGAAACGGGGGGTGGCCTGGAAAAGCTTTTCCACCTGAAACCTCAGTATCTGCATCCAAAGAGTAATTTTCACCCTCTTTAATTAGCAATATAAAAAGTCAACATTGCTATTAACAGTTCCTCCAAGGTAAACACCTTTGGCAAAACACGGTTTGCTAACAACTGTGGAACCAAGAAAACTTTCAGGTTTTTGCCAGTAGATACACCCAAACATAAAACACAGGCTGGAAGGAGTCAGCTGCTTTTACTAGATGTGCAAAGCTGTTTCCAGTCCCAAGAACAAATTTAAAGACGATGTGCTCACATAGTCTTTGATTAGAAGTGGAATGTCCTACCTTCCAGAGATGACTTCAGGGGCTGCATAATTTGGGGAACCACAGCTGGTGCGTAGAAATTCACCGTCTGACATCATGTTGGACAATCCTAAAACCAAAATATTTAGTATGTATTGATGTTTTATGTGAAGGTCCAGCCACAGAGCAATCCCATGTTACACAGAGGAGGAGGAGAAGCACAGCCAATGAAAGGGGAAATTTCTAGGGGAACTGTTGGCATAATTTAGATAGAATCCTCTGGGCTGATTTGTAAATTATTATCACTATTATTATTGTTGTTACTACTATTTTTATTATTATTATTTTCACATCCAACAAAGGACTATTCACTCCAGGCTAATTTTGCTTCTTAAGTTGCAAGTTCCAGAGCAGAGAGGAAAAGAGACATAACTCATCCCAGAGCACTTACTCTATATGGGACTTGTGTGGGGTTGTGAAATTAGTAAATATTCAAGATTTATCACTGCTAGAGAGGACTCGCCGTGACTGAGCTGGTAGCTCAGCTGTTTCAATGGATTTCCATTGGTAATGCCACTTAAGGACTCCCGTTACTGCTCATTTGTAAAATGGAAGTAAGGCCAAGAGCACATGGTCAAACGTATGGAGAACACACAAAAATAAACACAGACGGCCAGCTCACCCTGGAATTAACTGCACTGAGTCTGTCGTAATCATAAATTAACTAAAACTTTACATTAGGTGATTATACTAAAACAGAGCAGAGATTTGCAAATTACTTTGCTGATGCTCCGCTCTTAATGCCAGTACAGAAGCAGCCTACAATAAGTAATCCCTGCTTTTGCAGAAAGGCCGGTGTTTATAACTGTGGGCTTTTCAGGTAAAGCAACTGCTAGTGGTTGAGAAAACAGGCTCTGGGTTTTGTAAGGCGCGCTACACGGACACGCTCCAGCAAGTGCCTCAGAGCTGGCTGCATTTCTGGAATGCTGCTGGGGTCACATACCAAAATCAGCTATCTTTGCATTCATGTGTGCGTCCAGCAGTACGTTCTCTGGTTTCAGGTCGCGGTGGACAACCATGTGTCTGTGGCAGTAATCCACCGCGGAGAGAATCTGCTGGAAAAGGCGTCGAGCTTCTGCCTCTTCAACCTATGGACGCAAGGGGAAATAGTCCTGAAGGTTGGTCTACGAGCGGAGCTGGCAAAGGAAGGTTTGACTTAGCAAGGAGCCAAAATGTTCCAGGGTGCAGAGAGAAAAGCACAGCGAGCTTGTGAGTAGAAGCAGCAAATAAAGCAGATTTCCCCCTTTGCATTTTATAATGTGGTTGCTAGTGTTTGCAAATGATACAGCCCAGAGATGAAATCAGATAATTAAATTTAGCTGAGCTATCAAAACCATATTGGTGCCACCTATGAGGCAGTGGCCTGCTGTCCCAGCGGGACCAGTTCTGCTGTACAGCACGTGCAGATCGAGGCCAGACAAAACACCACAGAGGATGCTGCAGGGAGCAATTCCTCACGGACAGATGGCTTTGGAGAAAAAAGCTAAAGGTGGAATATGGTGATGATTTTAAATAGCTATATAGCTGTATTAGCTATAAAATTGTATGAGCTATATTACAGAAATGAGATTTAAAATGATGAGGAGACTGATTACTTCTACTGAAGACTTCCTAAAGACTGTCTTCATGGAAAATTTGGTTTCTGAAAGCAAAAGTTCCTAAAGGATCCAAATTATTCACTGAAAAGATCCAGACGGGTGAAATGTGCTGGGAATCAGACCTGTACGTAGCAAAGTAAATGGAGTCGGCTCCATCGACCAGCACACTAACCTAAAGCAATTTGTTGTAAATGCATTGATTTTTGTAGTACAGAGAGGAAATCTATGATGGGCTGATCCTTCACTTGAAGTCTTATTCTGGATGTCCACTTCAGACAATTTTTATCTCCTTGCCCTGTGACTGCTCCCTGCCTACAAGGCTGTCCAAGGGGCAGAGACTAGTCATTTTCTTTGTAACCATAATATCACAGTTCATGGGCTCAGCCTACACCTCAGGTGATTTATACCCAGCAGGATTACTGGCATTTGAAAACGTTGTTCAGATAAGCCACATCCGTAAAAAATCTTCAAAAAACCTGACGTGGAGCCAAGGGGGAGTCTGGGGAAGGAGACTGACTGGGATGGAGACCACACTGAGTAGTCTTTCCCTCCAATAACGTAAATCTGCTGCTGAACCGTGGGGGTTTTGACAGGCAACCCATAGCTAAAAATTACAAAAATATGCTAGTTTTCCAAATATTTGCACTAAGCAACACGTTACCTTGGATATTTTGGTTTGCGTATCGAAATACATCAGAGAAGGCTGCAAAAAATCACACGCAACTTTTGTGTGAGCCGGGTACGAGACACTCCAGATGGGATTGCTGTGAAGCAACTTCTATTTTGGGCCTTAACCTTAACCGCATTCCCTTTAGCAGTCGTTTTGCTTCTAAACACCATCCTCTTCCCACAAAAGTGTTTGGGCCAACACGGTACTGGCACTTACACGTCCGTGCTTACAGATGTAATCAAACAATTCACCGCCAGATACGTATTCCATGACCATGAAGAAGTCCGTTGGTGTGCTGATGACCTGGTACCTTTAAAAACACAAGCAGATTAAAAAAAAAAAATAAAAAAAAATCATAATTAAGAAGAACAGGGAAAGGTTTTTTAAGATTTGTAGTTTCATGTCAGCCCTGAAAATAAGCATTTGTTTAGATCTTGCATTTGGAATTGCTTTCCACTTCTGGAAGGCCATCTTATTTCAAGTATAACCTTTCACTTGTCTGTGAAAGGATCTCTGCTACAGACCTACAGTTTTCCTTCAAGCTTTTAAACAATCCTCTGAAATCTCTGCCAGACAATTCTATCACATTTAGGGCTCTCATGACTTTCAAATTTCCATTTTGGCTAAGGTCTGCAAACAAGAGCTTTTGAAATGAAGGCTTTGTTAGCTAGAGGCAGGGAGTGTGTATATTTGGTTTCCCTGGTATCAAGGTTAAAGAAGATAAAGTACTCTAGACACTAGAGGGAGCTTCTTTTGCAAAGGTATAGAAACAAAGATGAGCACCCAAAAAAAAAGTTATTTTTTCAAATAGTAAATGCCTCTACATTCTAGAACAGGAAGAAAAAAAAAAAAAAAAAAGACTTGCAAATTTATTCTCCATTTTCATTCAAAATTATCCCTGAGCTACAAAGGGATTTCAGTGTCCCAGCTGGTACAAACAGCCAGTGATAAGCCGAGGTCAATGCAGCTACAGGAATTCACAGCAGCACCAGCTGAGACTTCCCTCTCTTTTATTTCAGCTACATTGCTGTTTGCTCTGGGTTTTTTACAGCTGAATTTCCATGGGCTGTAATTTGAAACAGACAGATTTCAAACAATTTTCAGAGATCAGCAAGTGAATGGGTGATAGTCCCATAAAGACCAATAGGGCCAACCTAATTTTTCTGAATTGCTTTGAACCCAGGCATCTAAGTTGTTGTTAACTGCCCCACTATTTCTTTTATATACATGTAAAAAGCTATTGAAAGAGGACGTTTATGTACCATGGTCTCCTCCTCGCCTCTTTTCTTTATCACTATATTTCATGACTGCAGTACATACCACAGAACGCTGACATTGTTAAACTGGGTTTAATTTTTAGGCTTTAATACTTCGACAAATGTTTGAACAGGACTTAACTTGCAGGATGCTGGATACACAGCTGAGGACTCTTGCTGGCTTTTTCATGAAAGAATACCAATCTGTTCTCCAATAAATCCATGAAACTGTGAAATTACTCTAAAGTCAACAGTTGCTGCATGGTTAGTTATTTAACTGTAGAGAGAATTTGTTTTCCCTTGCCTCTAAGTCCCAGCTATTTGCTATATCTCATGCCAGTTTTAAGGCTGACCTAAATGTCAACTTATCCTTGCAGTTACCATTCAACAGCTTGCTTTTATAGAAATGCCAAAGATATTATCAAGTGCCTCAGTAATGTGGACTGGCTGCACAAACTGGGGATTGAGAAGGAATCCCAGAGGCTGGAGTGCAGGTGTTGATTTACAACTTAAATTCAGGTTCATCAGAGTGGCAACTTTGAAAACTTATGTCTGAATAATAAATTTAAATAAAAATATGTTCCTTTAAGCTCTGGATAATCAGGCCATTAAAACATTAATCCTATTGACTTCAGGCCAAGGCTTCACTCTATGAGCCTGACCATGCTGCAATTCCTCAGGCACAATACTCAGCAGCTTTAAGCCTGGAGACATGAAGCCTAAAAAGAACTCCTAATAGCATCCCAACACTGGAAAGCCTAGACCCTCTCTAGGCACCTTTATAATGGCCTCTGCGTGGAAGAGAGGACAGCTTGGACAGGTTTAGCTGCGCAAAACGATGCAGGGACATCAGTCTGTTGGCTGTTACAGTAACCCAGAGCCCCAGTGGAAGAAACTTACCTTCCACCAATTCTCCAAATGTCAGCTATGTCCCCCTGTCAGTTAATGGGAGAGTCTCAAAAAGCAACAGGCAAAAAACTTGACCACATAGCTGATGTTTCCTATTGCTCTTAGCTCCTGAAACCAAGTCAACAGTGCGTGTGAAGTCTTTGCAGATGGAGGAGCAAACTGAACACATGCCAGAAAGGGTACTTACAGTTTGATAATATGAGGGTGCCGGAAGAGTTTAAGGTTTTGAATTTCCCTTTTGATCTTCCCAACCACATCCAGGCTGCGTATTTTCTGTCTGTTGAGTATTTTTACTGCTACTTTGTGCCCCGTCAGCTGGTGTTCGCCAACTATTAGAAAAAAAGAACATTGCAAAGTCACGGAACAGTGGAGCAAGATTCATACAAGCAATTTAGGACACTGTGATTTTTAAGCAAAATGCAATTCTTGAAAAAAACCACAAAACAACAAAAGAGGAGAGCGTGAAATATTTTTAACTTTATCTCTTTGCTTTATTGTTTTCCCAGTGGAGTCATGGAAGACAGAAGAGAGGGGACTTATCTGCAAAAACCACTCAAGTAAATAAAACAAGAGTGAGTTATTGGAGGAGGTCATACCCAAAGCTAATTTGCAAGGATTTATGGCATGTAAAAACTAGATCAATCAGAAACAAATATTTTTAAACGGCAGAGGAGAATCTCCCATGTAACACATGGGTTTATTAAATCCCTAATAAACCCAGCCTTAAAATTAGACTAACGCACTTCTTTTAAAAAATGATATAGGGATTTTCCCTGCCCAAACTAGGACTGTGGGATTTGAATTACTGAAATGAATTTCTATTTATACTTTCTCAACCGTGCTTCTTGGTTTAATGACAAGCTGCAGGAACACTGCTGTAGTGCAAGAGCAAATTCTGCTTTTAGAAGAGATACAAACTTCAACCTGGGTTTTTATAATATGCACTTGGTGCCTCGAGATGCTGATGCTTATCTCCTGTGTTCAGTGACAAGCGGTAACCACAAACTGGGAGTAGCAGCACAGTCACTGGGGAAATTGTACTAACAACAATGATGTGAAACAGTGTGAACAAATTCAGCATTTGACCCATTTGTTATCAATAAGCAGACTATATATATATAAAAAAAAGCTCCTAGGGAGCACGATGTATATTGAAGTCAACAATAGAACTACTTGAAAGCTGTCAATTGGATGTTTATATCTAAAAGGGCTCTCTGGCCATGAGCTTCCTTTCCTCAGTATTTTCTGCTGTGATATTAAAAATGGTGACATACGGATGGTTTCCTAAAGACTGCACAGAAAACCTGCTTACAGTAAATATTTGTGCTCTCTAATTATGAACGTTATCCTTCCAGTAATAACATAGAGCTCAAGGAGTTAATAATTATGAGCAAACCTTGTTATTACATTATTAGACTCTGTAATTTTGGAGGCTCTAACGAGCTGATCAGAAGGAAACGGCGCGAGCAGACGGCATGAGAAGGGCAGGGCGGCAGCGCCGGCACCGCTCGGAGCATGCCGGGTCACTATTATTAGCCACCAGATAAGACCTGCTAGAGATTCTTTCCTCAATAAGAGCATTCTAAAAATAAAACACTTCACTGTCCTTGAAAATTAAAGCACCACTTTGCATGTCCATTTTATTCCTCGCAATACTTAAAACTGCTAGATGAAATGAAAATAAACTAAGCCTTGCAGTGTAGATGCAATTTAGGGATTAGCTGGAGGCTGGAGGAGGCAGATAATTCCTCTGGCGCAGTGCAAGGAGAGCGCTGTAAATAGTCTGAGGAGGCATTTTCCCTGGTGCATCCTTGGGCAGAGGAGAGCAGGGCAGTGCTGGGCCTGCCCCACGGCAGGGAGGCTTTGCTGGAGCAAGACTCTGCAAAGCAGTGCGTGGGAAAGGGGTACAAAAGCGTGCTCAAGCTTAACTGGAGCTTGCACAGGGGCTGGGGTACAGCCCCTTCGTTGACAGCAAGAAATTCTCCCCAAGCTGTGCCAATAGTCATCATACAAAGGGTGCTGATCTCTCTTTGCCAAGGCTGTCACGGTATATGCATGGTATATGTTACACTGAGGAAGCTGGGGAAGGCACGACGAAAGAGTGTTAAGACAACTTCATCAGGCATCTTTGAGATCAAGTCTTTTACCAGCAGCATTTGGTCAGCTACAGCACTGAATACCTCTGTTCTGTCTTGGGAGCACAAGAAGCTGCCCTTTAGTCATTCAGCTCTATTGAAGAATTATAATGCACTAAGCCATTAGTTGGGAAACTGAGAAACAGCAAAGCAAAGAGGTTTATTGCTGAACTAGGAAGAAACCCCTGATTTCTGCCATCCTTTGTTTCAAGGCAACCCTTTCTGGCCTTATCTCAGTATATGCTTGGAAAAATTTTTGTTACACATTTGAGGGGAAAAAAAATGGCCATGCCCGGAATGAATAATTATTGTTTTTAATACCATCATGGAATAGTTCATCTCCTTTCCATCCATGACAAACAATGTGTAACTCTGTGAAGGTCTGCTAGCTCAAACACATTAATAATTAAAAATAAACAGTCTATTTTGTAATCCATCCTTTGTTTACAGTAAGCATTAGATACAGAGATATTATTGTTTCAGTCCCCAGTGGCTTGTTAAGCCTACTTGAGCGCCTTGAGAGAGAGACAAACGGAAAATATAATTTGCTATGTGGTGGGAGACTTCTAAGCCTTTCATGTCTCTCTGGCTGCAGCCTGTAGATGCAGGAGTTTTGACATGGGACAGTAAGGACACCTTCCCTCTGCTCACAGAGTCACTGTCTCTGACCCCATGTGCTGGAGGTCATATGGGGGATGATCTATCCCCAGCATGAGCAGCAGTGGTAGGTCCCATGCCTCCCACAGATACAGAAGGGGATGCTTGTGCAGCTTGTCCCTAATGGGTTTGTCCTCTCCTCGCCGCAAGGATGGGCAATAGTGGTCTCAGGTGGTGGTGAGGAAGCCTTCTCCTTCCCTCTCACTACCTCCCTGGATTAAAAACCCAGGGGGAGGAGGGAGGGCTGCGCAGCAGTATTAGAAAGGAGATTTGAGCATGTCTTGTCCTTTAGGGACAAGCATTCAGGTAAGCTCCACTGCAGCTTAAAACTAGCAACTAGGACTCTACTGGGGCAAGCAGGGGACAAAGATTCCACACTGAGACAAGGAGCAGCATTGCAAACTGTGCTGCAAAAAAAAAAAAAACCAAAACCCAGCCATAAGGGTTAGGTGGTAATGCTGACCCTAAACTCCATAAAGGTGTCCTTAGCTGCCACCCCATCTGCTTGCACGTGTGACTGCCTTCAGCAGTCAGCTTCAGCATCAGATGCTATTAAGGAAAGAAGGGAAAACATATAATAGATTTAGTTTCTGAAAGAAGAGCCTTCTAATTTAGAGGTTTTTATAAGAGAAAAAATGAGGAGGAGGAGAAAGGAGGAGTGTTTATCCCACAGTAAGCTGAGATAATCATTAAAACCCCTTGGCAGCATGGCTTTTTTATAGCAGGTACCTAGAAGCCTACCTCTGAGCGTGTGTTTGATCCAGCTCAGGTAGCACAAGCAGTTAATATTTTCACAGACACTTCGGGGGAACGTAAAAGTTTAGAGAGGGGTGAGAAAACTCCTTTCCTATCAGCTGTGCCGGCCCTTATCTGAGCCCAAAGTTAAAAATGAAATCCATCCAAAGCGTATATTTAGCAACACTGTATTAATTCTGCCCCAGTGCCGCTTGCTCGTATGTTATATCAACCTTCCTTTCCCTTTCCTTCATCTGTTCCGTCTCCTTTAGTTTATCTTCTCTCCAACGTAAGGTTTGTCCTTCAGCGGCAACGATACAGTGCCTGGGAAAATGGGATCTGAGCCTGACTTGAGCCCATGGAGGTGTTATCGTGAACATAACCCAAGCACTGCCAGTCCTTGCGGGACCACAAATTGATCACCTTGATGGCCAACAAGTGTGGGTAAGAAACCACCACGTGGCCACCAGGGATGTTGTGTGTGGCACTACACAGAAAAATATTTGCGTCACTCCACTGGATTGTGATTGAAGCTCTCCAAGCTGCAACCATTGTGAACCTCGTTGTGTGAGGGCTGTGGTCGTGGGAGAGCTCTTTGGGGACGCAGAGGGTGGGATGTGCCCAGGACAAACACAGCAGCCATTTTAATAATCTGTTCTTGCCAACCACCAGTGGAGGAGATGCCACCACCACCTTCCATTATTTCACTAAACTCAGATTCCAAGATCATTTCCACAGTTGTATTATCTGCAAATTAATCTTCTCTTTGGCCTGGAGGACAGAGAAAAATAACTATCACCAGCTCTCCTTCTAATTGGCATAATTCTGTGTAGTAAGGTTGACCCTTGGCATGAGACCTCCTGTCCACCCACCACGTTAACTCCTGTCACCTTCCCCTCTTCTAACAGATGCTGTATTTCCATCACCATTTCCAGCTGGAATTTCAGCATTATCACCAAACTCCTGCTCCCATCTGCCAACCTATTTGCTCCCCTCCATCCCTTGCATGGTTTTGCTGTAAATGAGATGGAGGAAATGAATGGACTCAAAACTAACAGTTTCTTACAGCATTTAGCTAGTTTTTACAAGGATCAGTTCACTTGTGACCCAGACACTGCTGAGCCAGGGTGACGGGGAATTTTCTGTCCTATGTCTGGTTTCTGATGGCTCAAAATGTCTATTTAGCTTCAGCCACAAATTCAAACTCTGGTTAGTACCCCATCATCACTAAATCCTTCCTTTCATGGCCATTATTTTTATTTCCATAATAATTGTAAACCTTAAAAATTGGAATCTATGATTTCTTGACTGACGATAAGGCAGGAAAATGTCCCTCTTACAAAGTCTTGTGCAAGGCAGAGTTTGATGAAAACACATCAGCAACAAGAAATGTCACTGACGGCAGTGGCCGCCTTAGTGAAAAAGCAATTATTATACACAACACATATGAAGTTTGAACCAATCAGGCAAAAATCTCTTTGCTTTTCTCATGTTTCTTGCTAAATAGGGTGAATACAGGCTTTTCTAAAGCTCATTTGATTAAAATGCTGTAATTTTGTATAAACAGGAGATCTATTTCCCCATCTTGGTTTCCAACCTCAAATCCAAATTTAATCTGTGAGTTATAGGTAAAATATTAAGGAAAAAAATATATATATATAAAGAGTACTATAAAGTTACCCACAAAGGATTTTGAGCTAGCAAATCTCTTTGAAGTTACTTGAAATGTTTCTTTGGAAACTGTTTTTACCAAAATCAGGTCATATGTGGGGTGGGGGGTGCTTGTGTTGGTTACCCCTGAAAGGTAGTTAAGGAAAAAGGTCTATTGCTGGCAGGCTTTATTTGATCTGCAAGGAAAAAAAAATTGCCTTTAGAGCACTTTTTGAGGTCTTACGATAGACATTTCCATGGTCCTCACTGTTAGTATTTATTCTGATAGTTATTTAGTCGGTGAATTTGTGATAATATATTTTTAGGGGCCTGATTAAATGGTCACAAGTAGATTGAGCTCCAGTGGTTGCAGTGTTTTCTTTCCCCTGCTGGCAATATTTAGTTTATTTTAAAACTCCAGTCACTGAGTGTGGGCACATCACCCCTTCTCCCAGCCACAGCCCTACGGGTAACATCCCAGTGGGGCAGGGGGCCACCAAGCAGGGCAGCTGCTCCCCTGGCTTGAGCCAAACCCTCTGCTAACCAGGAATCAGAGCTCTCCATTTCACTTAGACAATAAATGTTGTGGTTGGTTTGTTGTGTTTTTTTAGTATCTTGATTCAAAGGTAAAATTTGCACACAATGGCAGAATTCGCAGGAAACAGACTTACAAATATTTGGAAACCTTCGAGTCAGGTAAAGCAAAGGGGATGCCTTGAAAATGTGAGTTGATTGCTCTGGCATGACAGAGGAGTCCCTGTATACAGCCCCATCCTGACTCGACACCTCCATCCCTGCCTGCTGCAGGTCTCAGCCCCGCGGGAGCCGCTCCCCCGGCTGCCAGGGAACCCCCTGCTCGGCTCCGCAGGGTGATGGATGAGCCGAGGGGCGGCAGCAGAAACCCTTTTGAAGCTGCCGGTTCCTCACGCCCACCCGGGTGCGAAGGGGAAGGAAGGAGCAGCAGGGACCACAGCCTAGGCACAGCGGGGGAAGGATGCCTGTCAGTGCCCAGTTTGCTGTCCAACCTTCCTATTATCTTCCTCCTAGAGCGGGAGGAAAGTTTTGGTGGGTCCTGCTCGGAGCACCGGCGCCGGGGGCTGCAGCAGGCAACGGCAGCTCATCGCACTGCTACTGAGGGGCGAGGTCTGCATCTTCCACCCGCGACCGCCCTCATACCTTCCACATACACACATTCCCGCCCCGAGAAGGGGTCTCCTCCCACCCCGTGCCCACCGGGGAGGCGGCCGGGCTCCGCCGGCCGAGCGCCGCCCGCCCCGCGCCGCGCAGCGTCCCGCCGGCTCCGCTCCGGCGCGAAGGGCCCGCCGCACGTAGGGGAAAGTCGCCCGGGACGTCGCGGCCGCGGCGGTGCCCAGGGGCTGAGGCGTTCGGCTGGTGCCTCCCTCCTTCCCTCCGTTCCTCCCCTCCTCTTCCTCCCGGCGCCGGCCCCGGGGCCCTCGATGTCGCTGCCTCGTCGTCCGCCGCTTCCAGCCGCCCGCTGCTGAGCCGTGAGGGGCGGGGGCCTTCGGGACCCTGCTGGGGACATGGGCAACGGGATGTGCTCCCGAAAACAGAAGCGGATTTTCCAGACCCTCCTCCTCTTGACTGTGGTGTTCGGCTTCCTCTACGGGGCGATGCTCTACTACGAGCTGCAGGGCCAGCTGAGGAGGGCTGAGGCCACGGCGCTCAAGTACCAGCAGCACCAAGAGTCCCTCTCGGCTCAGTTACAAGGTACTTACCTCGGCAGGAGCCTCTTTCCTAAGGCTTTCAGAATAAACCTCCTTCTCCCTCTCTTCTTCCTCTGGGGAAGTCTGGGCTCCAGCTGTCCAACCTCACAAAGTTTTGCTTCTGATGCGCTTACTTCCCTCCTCTCCCTCCAGCGTGTGGGGTTTTGGTGTCTAACCGCAGGTAGGAACCCAGCCCTGCTGAATTTAGCGTCAGTTTTTTGGTTCCTAGGGAGCGCTCATTCTCCCTCACTCCCACAGATCTTGTAGAGGGACTGTTATTCCCAAAGGACTGACCATCACTGAGCAGCTGCTGTGACGAACAGCCAAGGCAGGTGTGCTGCCTGCTGCTCATCTAACAGTACAGACCGCGTGCAGTTCTGGGACTCTGTGCCCTTCTGTGTTGTCTTAGCGGTATTAATTTTATACTGCTGAGAGAACATTCAGCTGCAAGAATGCAAGGCTGCAGTTCCTGGGTGCACAAACCTTAAAATACCTCCAGGAAGAAGGACTATTATAATAAAGCACTTTTTTTTTTTTTTTTTAAGGGTAATTTGAAAGTAAAGTTCAAATAACTTGTTTGGGTGAGGCTATTCTGTTACTTTTGGAATGGCTTTGAATATCTTGGCTTAAAGCTGCTGCATCAGTACAGATCCTTGTGTATCTCGGTTTAAGGATGCACCAAGTGTTGGCATCCTGTTCTTGAAGATGAAAAAAATGCTGATGTCTGACATCTGCATGTCCAGAAACCAGATGCAAAGCAGCAGATACACGCCTGAAGAACCAGTGCTCTCGGGTGTGTGAGACCTCAGCACCTCTCTGATTGTCAAGTGCAAGGTTATCAGGTCAGCATATACAGTGGCCAGAGCCAGCTTTCAAAACTCTTGAAAGAGTTTTATTTCTCAAAATTGTATAAAACAAGGAGTGGTCTGCTCTAGCAACTGCCATGATACCTATCTTCAGGGTGATCTTTGACCACACTTCTCCCTGTGGAAGCAGACAAAAAAGCCTGCCTAGAAGCACACAGTTGTTATGCAGAGAGCACAAAACTGGACTTATGCTGTTAGATTTTTACAGTTACTTGAATATATTTAGCTACAATCTGAGACCATCATTATTTAGTATTTCAATTCCAGGCCATTTCCAGGTAAAACTTTGACAGAAACCTTCATTTTAGTAATGAAGAAGGTGTAAATATTTGGCTAGGAGATGGGTATGTGGCCGATGGCTAAAGGGCTACTTTTGCTAGTCTGTATATTTGCCAACAGCATTTGAAGAGGACACAGGAGCATCTTGTTCTCGAGCTAAAATTCAACAAGTTAGCTTTTTCTGTTGCTTTGGCTATACCAGTGATGAACTTGCATCAGATTTTATCCTAACAGAGAGGAGTGATTCTTTTGATCAGATATATCAGGTCTGGACTATTCAGTTTAAGCTTTCCACATGGGAATTCCTATTTAGTAGCCATCATCTCTCCAAGCAAGTTCATGGAAGCAGCAGGCAACTACTCATTGATAAATGTGATAGCGCTGCATTTTATGTAATTATTCTCTTTCTTGTCTCAGTCTATCGATGAGAAATGAGGCCTAGTGAGCTAGAAATAAACTCTTCTTCCCTGTCTTTCCCTGTACGTTTAACGACTATTTCTGGCACGCCTGCCCTGTATAGTCACTTGGATTTTTGTGGTAGGAGTTTATTGGTGAGGAGAGCATAGAGAATTCAGAACCTGTGCTTGTGTCCAACTCACTTTCTATTGCTCTAGTTGAGGATGTCCCTGCTCTCAGCAGGGAGGTTGGACTAGATGAGCTCTAGAGGTCCCTTCCAACCCAGACATTTTCATGTTTCTGTGTTTCACTGGGAGATCCACAAACCCCACACTAACTGGAGATGTACAACACCAAAACCAAGCCAAACTCACCAAAACCATTTCTGAACCTTTCCCTATTTAACTCTTTGATATGGAACGAGAGGCAGGAGTTTTATTTAAACAGACTTTGAAACAACACAATATGCTGACAGAAGATCCTGTGTTTGCAGGTGCCATATCTGACTGCACTTTGAACTTTTGATTTTAAATGGCCTAGATTTAAAATCAACAATGTTTCTGTTGCCAAGCTAAAAAGCCCTCTAAGAATATCTAGGCTGCATCTCTGCTGTCCTTAACAACATGAGAAGTTATTGTTTGAGTTAGTTCTTTTATGAGAACAATAAAATGTATGACTACTAAAGCGGTGCAACTCTTCCATGCAGAATAATCGTTTTTTTTGTAGGTACTGGTCTAGAGATAACTTTGGGGCTGAAGTGTGATGAGAGCACTCCTGAAATCTTTTCAACAGGGACCAATTAAAGTGCAAGGTCACTGACATAGCATTGGCAGAAGGAAAAGGGGGTGCTGCATCAACAGTGGTTGATTTCTTAGTGCTTACAGCTCTCTTCTGTGTGATAAAATAAGACTTCAACGCTTATTATAAATTGAGGAGCCAACTGAACTTTGGACTTTTACTTCCTGAATGATTACTGCTGTAAATGGCGGGGGGGGGAAGGACTGGATTGAAATGGTTGGAAGACGGTGAAATATTGCTTGGTTTCTGAAATTTGGTTGGGTTTTGTTGTGCCTGTTGGTGCCTGCGAAGACAGTTCCTTTCCTGATTGTCCACAGAGGAACACTGTCAGGGCTTCTGGGTGAAACCTGAGTCAGTTTGTGACATGCTTAAGGATTGTAGGTAACAAGTTTATCTATAAAGTCACAGTTTTTGACCTGAATGCATTTTGGTCTGCCACAAGTCTTAAGAAGGATCCTCAGATGTAGCTCGGA
Organism: Ceryle rudis; assembly: GCA_033439905.1. Taxonomy (NCBI): domain Eukaryota; kingdom Metazoa; phylum Chordata; class Aves; order Coraciiformes; family Cerylidae; genus Ceryle; species Ceryle rudis. The sequence goes on from JAAGNO010028755.1 coordinate 89,597, forward strand.
GTGCAGCCTCCCTTTACTTCCTACTGGCTCCTCTACTATTTTTCTCTCTCTGCACAGATTTGTAGGGATTTTCCTCTGTGGAGGTAGTAAGAACCTTCTTTTTTGGTAATTGCCAATTCTTTGTGCCCGACTGAGCAGCACTTTCTGTTTTTGCTTGAAAAACCAGTTGTCTTAGATTTTTATCTTTTTCATTGCCTTGTTTTGCTGAAACACAGCGCGTGAAGCAGGGTAAGTCTTCCATATATGTGGGAGAATTGCTCTCATCTACCAGTTCAGAATGTGTAGATCACTGGAAAATGGTGAGGGAAGAGGTGTCAAAATAGTTGAACCCATGCACCTGATCCAAAGAGGGCTGCATCTGACCGTTGATGTAGGGAATTCTGCTTTTTCTGAGGTTTGCAGCTTCCAGCTCCTCAGCTGAGAAGTATTTATGCCTCTTGAAATAAGAGCAGGGTGTGATTGGAAAGGATGGCAGGCTTGGGGAACGCCATAAGAATAACTGGTTTGGAGAGGCTGGGATCTTAAGCTCACCCACTTTAGACCGCTTATGTTGGAGATTTTGTATATGAAAGTTAAACTTCTCAGGAAAAAAAAAAAAAGTGTGTCAAACTTTGGCATTTTTATCTCTAACAAAGTTCTGATGGGCATGGAGAAAGTAGGGCTGCTTTTATAACCCGGAAAGGGAATACTGGAGGCAAAATTTAGACAGGACACATAATTTCTTGCCTGCTAAGAAAACCTGAAGTTACTGTTATCTGCAAGGTCTCTCATAGCGAAGCTGATCTTCCCAGTAAGCTGATTATTTTTAAATCTCATTCTCTGAGCATTATATGTTTGAAACATGGAGATAATCTTATTTAGTATTTCTTAAAAGGATAAAAACAAAACTTGACACTCTTTGCCTCCTACAAAGATGCATCAAACTAAGTCTTAAACTATTGGCCATATAGGAACAGGTTTCAGCTGCTAGAACAGAAATGCGTTGACAGCTGTAGATGAACCCGATTGTATCTGTCCTTCAAGATTGAATCTATCTACTAATGTCTTTTTAGCCCTTACAGCTTTCGTCTTTTCATCCTCTGGGTATTAAGTAACCCCTTGTGTACTATTTTAATCTGCTTAATCTGTTTTAATCCCTAATCCTAATAACACCCTACATTTAGTGTTTTTTTACTACCTTAATTTTCCTGCTTTTCTCCTAGAGTCCTAACGTATCTGATGGCTTCAGGCAATCTCTGTGCAGTCTGAGACTCTACTGTAATCTTGGGAGCCAACCCAGCAGGGACTTGAGTGTTCATACTTTGCCCTGCTGTAGGCAAGGTGTGGATTTCCTCTGATCCAGCTGAAAAGCAAATGTGGAATTCCTCTGTGCCTGTTGTGCCATTTGTCTTAAAGCAAGGTGCCTCCTTGGAGGTGACCTGCTAGAAGCTGATCAGATCTATAGCAGCTCTATGTATAGAGACTTGCATAATGCATCGTGGTACTAGATCCTAGTTCTGTGTAATTTCAGTGGTTAATGTTTATTATGTCTGTCTGTGGGCTAACTATGTAGATGCCAAAGCTGTTCTTAGTGAAGTACATACAGATGTGGCTGTACTTCGCTGTCTCACCCCTCTTCTATAGTACTCTATTTAAACTTGTACCTTAAATTGGCAGAGCTAGGAGCATGTCCAAAGGCAGGCAACAAAGCTGGGGAAGGGTCTAGAGCACAAGTCTTGTGAGAAGTGGCTGAGGGACCTGGGATTGTTGAGCCTGGAGAAGAGGAGGCTCAGGGGAGACCACCTTGCTCTCCACAACTCTCTGAAAGGAGGTTGGAGTTCCCAAGGAACAAGCGATAGGACAAGAGGAAACGGCCTCGGGTTGCACCAGAGGAGGTTTAGGTTGGATAATATGAAAAATTTCTTGACCAAATGGTTTGTCAAGCCCTGGAATAGGCTGCCCAGGAAAATGAAGTCCCTGTCCCTGGAGGGATTTAAAAGCAGTGTAGATGTGGTGCTGAGTGACATGGTTTAGTGGTGACCTGACAGTTCTGGCTTAACAGTTGGACTTGATCTTAAAGGTCTATTCCAACCAGAACAATTCCATGATTCTATAAGAACTAACAGTACCTTCTGCTGGCTTATTTTTCATGTGTGTCATTGAAGTAGAGCTACATCTACACAGCTCTTACATGGTTTGGTTGTTCTCCATAATAACAGCAGCCTGAATTCCTGTCATTCCTATTAATTTCTAATTGCATGTAACACTACGACATTTATTTTGATGGTCTTTTGTCGCTCTGAGATCAGAAAATCTGTGGTAGCACTGTCACAGCAGAGATTAGTTCTTCGTGTGCTCTTGGCATGCAGGTGTTCCTCAACCCCAAGTACAGGCCTGCATGAAGTGGCCAGTCCAGCATCCCTGATTCTGTGCCTGAAATGGCATGTTTTGGTTTGTAACCTCATCAACAAATCTTTGGTACTTCCATTTACATTTTCCACTGGGTATTTAACTCTGTAAATATTTAAAACACATGAAACATTTGAAATTGTCTGCAGTATCTTAGAATGGAAGATGTATATGCTGTAGAAGAATATTCATATATACATTTGTATGTACTGGTATGTATGGATAAAATGCATTTAGATAGATATATGACTGGTTTGCAGCTCAACCTGAAGCTCTCAGGTTTTATGTAATTAGCAAGTTTTCTCCATAATCCCAGTACAGAAAGGCTGATAGAGCTTTGTTTGCTTCAGTAACTCGGGGAGGTGGTTTGTTGCTTCCAGGTCCATAGAGAGAGTCCCTGCAGCTGAATTCTGTGACTGGAAAGATAAATGGAGCAAATGTCCATATTTTTTGGTTGTTTTGGCTTGGTTTTTTTCATTGCTGTAATCTGTGCCCCGATACCCTTTCCTTGTAGACATAACACTTCAGGATAAATTCCTACCAGTGCTGCAATGTTACTTCTGCAGTCAAATTGGGCTCTGGGCTGAAGATCACAGAGTGCAGAGTCTGAGGGAATATTAAGTGGCATGAGGTAATAGGGTGGGTTTGTTTCCTGGATTTTGTTGTTCCCCCTCCCTGATTTAACACTGGGTCTGATAGCTGACAAACTGATTCCAGTAAGAGCCAATATCCTGAAACTGTTTGTTACTGGTGATGATTTAAGCCTTTTAAAGCTTGTGAGTGATCGATCTGTCTGAGTTTACAAACACTTCAGAGCTGGGAGAGGAGGAGGGAGGCAAAAGGAGTGGATGCTTCAGTGAGTTTGCATTCTGGCTTCTTGGACAGTCACCTTCTATCACACGCTGTCAAACATGATGTTTGACATCACCTAAAATACCTGCTTTGTTGCAGGGAGACCAGTAGAGAAGTGGAGGATGAAACAGCCACAGTCATGATCTGGTAACTGCAACTGTTAAGCTGAGCCAGAAATGCTGCCATCAGCAGCGTAGTTTAAGCAGTCTCTGGCTGCGCCAAGTGCATGATGTGGGAAGGGTCTCAGGGTGGTTGAGACTTCACAGTTATACCGACAGTACTTTAACATTTGAGAGTTAGGTGCTCCCAGAGTGACTCTGTTAAGATTGTTGCTTTACTGTTAAAAACCAAAGTCTAAGCAACAGAGTGGAATTACTTTCTTACTCTGTACATGAGCGAAGCTGATTGAATCCTTAAATATGATGTTCCAGATTCATTGTCTCATTGGGCAGGTTGTTTTTACTGGGCAGGCTACAGGCTTGTCAGCCTGTGTATCTGGGTGGGGCAGCTCTGTGAGTAAGGCTTCCACACACTCTTGAGGCTTGAGTGCATGTAACAGCATCTCCTATATAGCAGGGAGGACATCGCTAGCAGTTTGTGGCTAGTAGAGTTCACTTTGCTCATTTTAGAACAGGATCCTTGTGTAGAAAAAGTAATTAAGTCTGTCCTGCTGACAGATGCTGTTTTGAGATGTAATGGCAACAAAAGCCAAATAATTCAGATTACAGAAAAAAATGAACCATACAGAACAACTAATTAAGGCGGAATCTTCTGTTGGGTGATTTTTCTTG
>JAAGNO010028757.1:0-45077 GCA_033439905.1 Ceryle rudis
GGACGGCGCCAGGATAGCGGCGCGGCTGCCGCCCCGCCTGGAAGGGCGATGGGTCTCCACCGGGTAAGGCACCCCCCGTCCTCCGGGAACGCGCCCCGAGCCCCCGGCGGAGCCCCCGGCCCGGCCCCGCTGCACTGCTCCCGACGCCCCGCCCGCTGCTGCCTGGCCGGGCTTGGCGGACGGAGAAAGCGAATTGCCGAGCAACAGGCAGAAATCCAGGTCCCTTGGCCCCCTTCTCCAAGCTGGAGGGAAGCCTGAGGCCCCCCCCCCCCCGCACCCGGCTGGCCGTGGGGCCTCTGGCCTCGCTCAAGGAGCAGCTGATGAGCTCACCCAGTGCAAACGGGCTGAGCAGCCGTGGTCCCCCCTGCCCTCGACACTCCTCGCAGGGGATGTGGCACAGAGCATAACTGGGGCTTCTGTCTGTCCCTGTCAAAGGTTGGCCACTGGCTGTGGGAGGGCCCTGCCCACGATGCTGCTCCCATTTGTGCGCACCCGTCTCCTTCTAGTCGCCGGGTGCCCCTGGGGAAGGATTTCAGCATGCACACCCCAGGCTGCGGGCGGCTCAGGACTGCCTTCCTCTCCAGGTGCGAGGTGCGGCCGGGACCCGAGTTCCTCACCCGATCCTACCTCTTCTACGCCAACCGCCTGTTCAAAGCTTACCAGTTCTACTACTGGGACCCCTCCTGCCGCGACCCCTCCTACTCACTGGTCATCAAGGGCAAGCTCCGGCTGCGCCAGGCCTCCTGGATCACCCGCGGGGCCACTGAAGCCGACTACCACCTCCACAAAGTCGGCATCGTTTTCCACAGCCAGAAAGCCATGCGGGAGGTGGCCTCCTGGATCAACCAGACCTCTGGTGAGGGCTGCAGCGGGTTCCTCCCCCCGGGGCGCACCTGGGCTCCTGGAGCCCTCTATGAACTGCTGAGCGCCAAGACCGAGCGCGACTGCACGGCTGCCTTGGGCTTTGCCATGCACGAGCTCAGCCTGGTGCGGGTGGAGAAGCACTACCAGCCCTTGCTGCAGCCGCAGCAGAGTGGGAGCCGGCTGGTGGAGGAGCTGTACCTGGGGGACATTCACACAGAATGGATGGAGAGGCTCCACTACCGACCGACCGGTTATCAGCGACCTATGCAGAGCGCCATGGTAAGGGCGATGCCTTCACATGGTCCCCTCTTCAGTTCACAGGCTTTGCCAAGCACATGCGATTTCCTTACTGACAAAATACTGTCCGCACTTAGCCCCCTTCTGTCCTAAGGACACGTGGCTGAGGAGGTGCAGGGCTGTAGGCGTGGGAGCCTGGGAGCTCTGTGGCATGGGGGGTTCACCCTCTCCCTTATCGAGACAGCAAGACCCGGGTGGGGGGAAGTTCAGCAAAACCAACAGCAGAATCAAGCCCCTGTTGGCATGGGCCTGGAGTTAATGGGTTTTCCTTGGCTCTGGGTTTTCCTAGGAAATGCAGTTTCACAGCTTCCTGCACCAAAGTCAGTGAACGCTTTGGGCTGCATGTCATCAGAAGGTGCCTGCCTGTCATTTATCTTTCTCCACTCTCTTTTGCTCTTTGTCGTGTCCTCCAGGTTCAGAGAGGAGCGAGGAAGCGGCATCTGCCATTAAATCATTATTCCTCGGTGTAATGCCATTACAAGAGGAAGTTGCTCTGAATACAATTATGTTATTAGACAGAAATCAAACTTTCATTCTGACAGAAATAGAACTGAGCAGGAGACTTGGTTGACTTTTATTTTATATATTATTATAATTTTTTTTGTATTTTGCGGCAGGTTCGTTTACTTCCAGGAAAGCACATTTCTATCTAATCACAGCTGATCAGTTCAGAAGTGACTGAGCAGCGAGCTGGGGTGAAAAAGACCACTCTGAACCTTACCAGATAAGAGTAGAATTAACTAAAAGTAATTATTTTGGGGGCAAGATTACCCCACACCCCAAACTACACCATCTGAACTCTGACAGAGCAACACCCCTCTCTCTCTTGAAAGTGACATTCTCAAACTGGTTAAACTTGAGCTATCTTGGGCCAAAACCATATATATGAGCAAAACCAGATGGTAAACATAAACACTTTTAAAAGTTAATTTAAAACTAAATGTAAAGATACTGAAATTCACTCTCTGAATCTAGCACTGTAATTAATCAACTAACAGCTCTCCAGTGGACCACCACATGATGTCACCACTTGGCGGTAATTAGAAGCTGCCATACATTAGAAATAACTTCACACGACTGGTTTAAGCAAGTAAGATTTTTGGCTCCATGGCTATGGTGATAATTTTACTGGGCACAGGATTTTTGTTCCTTTCTCTGAACTAACATCGATTTGCTGGTGCTGGTGAGTTACAGAGCTACGCTAGGAATTATTTTTTAACCCTCTTTATAAAAATACCACTCTTTTTTCCCTTAAATTTATATCTGCTTTAAAGAAACCCATTCTCTCCAAATTACCTTTCATTATCAAAGAATTTCCTGTCTAAGGAGAGCATATATATTTGCCAACTTCTGGGATTATTTAGCCATAATGTACTGTGTACTGTCAGCACTCATTAAGGTGACAGTAGCAGTAAAGCAAGCTGAAAATGACTAAATTACAGTAGACTCCAATCAACTTGCATGTAAATTACCTACCCCGCAGTTAACTACTGAGTTATTTAACCTTGTTGCATACGACAATTCAGTAAAGATTAGCTCGTGTTCTAGAAAACGATATAATGTTCGAACCCTGGTTATTTAAAAATAAATCAGTTTTGATATATGAAGTATAAGGAGAAAGTTCTAACCTATACAAAAAAACCCTCCTGGCGTTGGATCAGCTGCAGGACTGGTTTGACTCAGAGCTCTGCACAAAGCACAGTCAGAGGAGAAACAAATGTCAGGTCCTCATTTTTCAGTAGGTCCTTTTCTTCACACCCGTTCTGGCTACTTGCCCCCCTCCTGACCTGTCCCCGACACCACCCGCAAACGCAGCAAACGTGGACGGGGCTCTGCACAGTTGTGGTAGGAAGGGGGCAAAAGGGAAGCAGAACATGTTTTTGGCTGTCCTGGGGAAGCTGCCATCAGCACGGTGTACGTAGTACAGCCACGGAAGCCTTCCTCTGGCAGGGCTTCACAGCCCTTTCTGTTGCTGAGAAATCTGCATTCTTTTTTCTGGATTGGTGCAGGAAGGGGGTTGTGTAGCTGACATCTCCCAGCACCCTCATCCTCACCCAGGGGTAAGCACAGCACCTTGAAGTGGAGCAGCTGTGGGGGAACAACCTGGATGGGCTGAGGGTGTGCTCCCTGTCCTCACAGCAGCTCTGCCCTTGCCCTCTTCTCCTCCTCCTCCTCTCCCTGCAGCCTGTCCTTAGCAGCCCGGGCACCGGGCAGTACGTGGCCTCAGGGCACAGACCTCCCTGTCCTTCCCTGTGTACCAGAATAGCAAAGAGCCAGGGCAGCGCTTTATCTCACTTAATCTGCTTGGATCTCGTGGGCAAAGTTCACTGCAGTTGAACACCCTGGTGTAGAAGAGGGGAGTTTGTGCTTTTTTAAATATTCTGAAAGGGTTTTCTCTTTACCAGTTTACAAAACCATTATTTTTTGTCTTGGACAGCACCACGTGCATCCTTGCCCAGCCTGCGGGATTATATACAGAGCTGATGAGCACCACCCACCCATACTGCCCGTCAGAGCTCAGCTGCCAATGCAGCTCAGTGGCAGCTGGGTGAGCACCCACTGCGAGGTCCGGCCTGCGGTGCTTTTCCTGACCAGGTACTTCATATTCCACGGTACCAACCACACCTGGGAAGGTTATTACTATCACTACTCTGACCCACTCTGCAAACAGCCGACCTTCACCATCTATGCATCTGGGCATTACACCCAAGGCATCCCCTCCTCCAAAGTGAGAGGTGGCACAGAGCTGGCGTTTAAAGTCACCCAGGCTCGGGTGACGCCCATGGACCAGGTGACGGTGATGATGCTGAACTCCTCAGAACCTGGAAGCTGTGGGCTGACAAGCTCCTGGAGTGCTGGGGTAGAGCAGGATATAACACCCACAAATGGATGTTTGGCTTTGGGCATCAAGCTGCCCCACACAGAGTACGAACTTTTCAAAACAGAGCAAGACACAAAAGACCGCAGCCTGCTGTACATCGGGGAAAGGCCCACGGATGGATCCAGTCCCGACAGCCCAGACAAGCGACCCACCTCCTATCAGGCACCTCTGATTCAGTGTGCTGCGGCCTCAGAGGAATTCTCTAACTACGTTAGTCTAAAATACTTGGGAAAAAAGGATGCTAATGGGAATGAGACACTAAAACCTTTGTCTGTGGCCTCTTTATTGTTTATAGCACTTCTGTTTTTAAGATGGGACTAGTTAGCTATTCAGGTGCAGCACAGAAATCAGTCTTGGTGCTAGTGTGATTTTTATATGCTTCAAATAAGCACATCTGGAATCCGTTTTACTCAGATTTGGAAACGCTTTTTAAAAACACCCAACAACAGTGAACAAAGCCAAGAAGATATGTCTGACTACATACTGTTTGTCCTGGGGCTTTATTGCCTAATCTCCCCTCTCTGTATACAAATTTAATGTAGTGACATGGATATGCTGCACACTGCAATAGATAATTTACCAACATGGTGGGGGAGTGGGGGGAAGTGACATCAATTACTATTGCTGCTTGGAGCTTTTGACATTGCTAAGATTTAATCAAGGGCTTGATTCAGATGTAATTCAAACATCCGAAGTGTCAGCTGCTGAGTTGCTCTGAGGTTAAGTTCCCTCCCATCATACTCCTTATTGCTGTTCTTGCAAATTTAATCTGCAGAGTCAGTCGGCAACAGATAAACAGTCAGCAAGTGTTCTTCCTAAGGGCACGGTTAATCACGCCTTTCTAGCTCACAGACCTTTTCTGCAGTTTTCGGGCGTCTAGGCACACAGAGGTGCAACACACCATCTCCCACTTACCCGCGCACGAGAAGCAGCCCTTGCAGAGCATTACCTCGACAGACTGTTACGCCTGACCCCGCTCATAAAAGAAGATACGGTAAATGGAAAATGCTTCTGTGCACAGCCACTCCAACCTTCAGCACTACCGAGCTGCAGACACCACAGCCTTGCTACACTGTCCTGGCTTTTCCAGTGCTTCAGGATGTCAGCAATGGCCCCGTGTTGCTGCCCGCCTTGCCCAGCAGACAGAGGCACTGCCAGGCAATCATGACTCCCACTCACCGTGCTCCGAGTGAAGCAAAAGGTTGCTTACAGGTCTTCTCAGGCCATATATTTTCACTGTCTCCTTTTTAGCAAGTGTACCGGCCTACCAGTTGTTAATCCAGCTCTCCTTTCAATCAAAATGTCACTTCCAGCCTCATGCCTGTAAGGATGTTTTATAAATCTGCCTCTGGTGAACAATGGGCTGAGGAGATACTCAAATCAGACAGCACAGTCAGGTCAAATTGATTTCTACTGACAAGAAGGACAAACTAAAATTACATTTCCTGTCTGCTGCAGTTAAGAAGCATATAACTTACGTGGAGAAACCCTCCTCCCAGTAGCTAAATCCTCTCCAAATAAGCCTATATATCTTACTCACAAAGGGTATTTTGTTAAACCAGCTATGCAATAGCTACCTTCTTAATGCTGTATTTACAAACTTGCAGCTTGTACTTAAATTATGGGGTTTATAATGGAAAGATACTTCTGGGGGATCTGTACATTAACTAATAATTCAAATGAGATGCTTATTAAATGCATACAATTGTGACATAAATGTTGTTGGCATGTTTGCACGTTCCAGATGTGATCAAATATTAACCATGCACATAAACAGTTACACTTCAAGATGATGCACAGAAAGGCCAAGCTCGGCTGCCTCACCTTTGGCTCCCTCTACAATCTGTGGAGAAGACTTCTCCAGGAGTTAGTTCAGCAGGCAAAATTCCTCCCTGTTTCTAAGGGCTGTTAGGTTTTGTTGCCTGCTACTGCATGGAGATCCATGGGCAAATGTTTTAAGAACTGGAAGTGCATCTTGGAAAACGTGGCGTTTCCTCTGGGATGTCCCCACTGAGATGCTATGGATGGGGGCAAGTCCAGTGTAGCACAGCTGCATCTCACGTACACCGTGCGTGTGGCTGAACCTTTTCTTCAGTAGACCACTTTCCACCACCCTGCTAAAGCAGTCACTCACGGGAACCTTTCCTCTAGGCTGTAGTGACTCAAACCAGCAGAGGTACCTGTTTCTGCAGGACCAAAGGTGTCCATGGCAAGAGGGAACAGCCTTGTGCTGTCTTTGGAAGGCGGGCGGTGGAGGGGGAAGGCAATTCCTACCCTACATTTACTCCCAAGAATGAGACTGGTGTGCAGACAGGTGTGGGGTTTTTTCATTTCCATAGTACGGGAATGTATTAAACTTAAGAAGTGTTCCAATATCGCCCGGTATAAAGACTCTCCCAAGACCACAGATCCTTTCAAGGTGGCGATGGGATTATCATGATGTGAAATGTTACCAAACAATGTCACATACATACAAGTGCAACAAGCTCCTGAGAAAGCTCCCACCACCTCCTGTAGCAGCTCAGCCACCACTCGGCTCCAGAGCCCTGGATGCTTCGACACAGCTCCACAACTTTGCACCATGGAAGGATGGATTGATGGGCTAAGCTGACTAAACCTTGCTATGAAAGAAAGCCTCCTCAGGGGCATCTTTGTCCTCACGTTTCCCCCCATTTAAGTATACTTCTGAAAGAAAAAAAAAAAAAAAAGCCATGAAAAAGCTGTTTGCATAAATATCATAACTTTTATTTTTCTGTTCACAGTTTTTGGAGAAACATTCCTAAATTACAGTTATTCTCTCTCAAGAATTTGTGCCTTTTTCCAATTTAAATTTGCCTGGCTTCGATCGCCAGTCAGTTATTCTTCTTGTGTTGCTCTTTTTAAGATCAGAGAGCTACAGTGTTCAGTATTTTCTCCCCATGAAGGTACTTGTGCACAGTAATCAAGATATTCTCAACTTCAGTAGATAATTCAGCCAACTGAGTTCTCTCTCTCACCCTCTGTAAGTCATTTTCACACTCCACCCGTAATTTTTGAATCTTTTTTTGCATCCACTCCAATTACTCAGCTTCTCTTTTAAAATGTAAATATGCAAATGGTATCCAAAATTCCCAACACTCACAAGCTGAGACATACAGAAGTATAATCACTTACTGCTAACGGTAATTAAACCAAAGAACACATTCTTATTCATTAGGCTTTTACCCTGGGACTGCACTGGGAACACACTGGAGCTCTTACTCACTCTGGTCTTGGGTATGGCTATTTTTGTCATGTTAACATTTTATCAGTAGTGATTTTATATCTATTTTCACCAGTGACCTGGAACCACTGAATCCTATGGGGTCCCAGCAGACCCCTTCTATGAGCATCCCCATTTCCTTATGGTTCTTTTTGAACGACCACTTCTGAAACATGTGATTATCAGAAAACACTGAGCTTTGCATGGGCACAGATATACTCTGTTCAATCCCAAAGGAAACAGAAACAAAAGACAGAATGAAATGACTCCCATTACTGCTCCCTTCCTCTTCCATCTCTCCGTGGGGGTCAGGCCAGCTAAATGCTCCACTCGTCCCTCCTGTCCTCCCTGACAGCCTTCAGCAGCAGGTCAGAGGCTGCCCCAGGCACCTCCCTTAGAATGACACAAGGTTTCTAGACCTACTTCCACCTCTCTTACCTCAGCACCACCAGTTTTACCACCTACATCTAGTAACAGTCCTTCTCCTACCACAAAGACTTCCTCTGAACTTCTGCTCTTTATCAGACTCTCCAAGCACTCCAACCCATATGTTTTTCTTTTCCTTTAGCTATTGCTTTATTAATTTTCTACACTCCATAACTCTCATTTTGAGCTGACTGCTGTCTGCTTCCCTTCTTCTTATTTGTTTTATATTACATCTATTTTTTCCCTTCATTTCATCACTGAAACAGGATGGGCCATTAGCCAAAGCTCCCCTTCTCAATTGCAAAATTACTGGGTTTTTGGCCATGTAATACCTTTCTCTTAAAAAAGTGCCAATTCTAATTCAGTTTTCCATCTAATTTCCTCTTCACCACCAGATTTGATAGGAAATTCGCTCAGCTATGCCCTTTTGAAGGGCCAGTTACATCTCTTAGCAGTTTGCACGGCTGTACGTGTAGCCCAAATGTAATTGGCATTCCAACTTCTAGTTCTGTGATTAATTTACCTTTATCTGATGTAAACAAGACAAGACCAAAGAACTTCATGTTTCATGTCCAGCACTGCATTAGAAAAACAGATCTAGGACACAAACATTACTCCTGACTACTCGATTCCTTTCACCTGTAAAATAAATACGTACTTTTTACTGTGCCTGTGAAGAAAAACCAAGCTAACCTGCACTGGCAGGTTAGTGCCAGCTGAAAGTCAATGGTAACAGGCACCTGTGTCTTGGAAAACTCTTCCCCCTTCACTTCTTATTTAATACTTTCCAATCATTTAATCATTTTTAACTACCCCGCAAAGCAGAGAAGAATCATTTTCAAACACTGAATACATTTACTAGTGTCCTGCACCGAGTCTGAGCATTAAAGTCTTTTGTGCCACCTTTAATATCATAAGCTACTCAGACAAGTTGCCTTTGCAGTGTTCTGCTTCCCTAGCATGCATAAAAATTGAAACTGTGAGCCAAGTTTCCTGGGGTCCAATCTCCTTTTCCAGTTAGTTACCTCCATGCCCCCCTATTTAAAGTACCTTAGAATGCATTTTGCATTCTAGATTTCCCAAACAGTTCTTCAACTAGGCAAAACACGCAAATTTTTAAAAATATTTTGGATATATTAACAGCACTGAGACAGTGCTTTATTGGATAAACAATCCACACTGAATACGAAAGCTTATTTTTTAGTATAAATAAATATGTTGCATTGAAACAGCAGAAAAAAGCCAGAGACAAAAAGGAGATGGTTGACAAGACTCATTGCTCCAAACTGTACAGAGTGAAGAGGGAGAACACTCGATCAAAGAGGAAGCAGAAAGGTGAGTGGTTGCCCACAAGGGGAAAAGGCAGCTGGGATCACAGTTAGATATGCATGGCAAGGGAGTGCCCTGCCAGGCAGCCTGGGCACAGCCAGAGAGATCCTGGGGGCCTGAAGGCTGGGACAGGCAGTTGGCAAAGAACAAGTTTGGCGGGGCAGTAGGAAGGAAAAGACCAGGATGGAAAATAAATAGTCAGCAGAGAAGAAAAGCCATTTAAAGATGCTCGGCTGAACATCAGTTTCTTTGCCAAGAAGCAGTGAAGGAACAAGGATGACTTGGGCCGAGGGAGGGAATGGAGTGAGATCTGACAGCTCAGGCAGAAAATAATCAGAAAATAAATTGGGCAGGACAGGCTGTAGCCTTCAGAGAAACACTCTTTTGGGCTCAGAACCGAAGCAAAAATTCCCGGCTCCAACTGCACTTGTGTGTGGCCTCCCAGTGAAATGCAAAACCAAAAATTGCCACTTCAGCTCAGAATTACCACTACGGTGGATGTTTAGGTCAAGAATGGGTGTCCATTCGCAGACCATGAAGGATTCCATCCCGACACAAACATACCTGGGTTACATCTAGTACTGGGCTGCCATATTTTAAGTTCAACTTAAAAAAATGTACTTACTGTAAGAAAATGTAAGATTGTATGAGGTCAGGCAGAAAAATGACAGTTTTAGACAACTTCTGGGCAGCTGTAGCTCACTTGTGACCTGGTACTGAAGGCTTGATCAGAATCTGCAATGTACTCACAAGAAGTGGCCAAACTTGGTTTTGTCACTTCCTAACTTCTGAGGGCTTGACTTTGTACAGCCTTAATAAAAGTCATTTAAAAGTAGTTGTGTGTGGATAATTGTGTGTGGGAATTTTGCCAACTCAAACATGAGGGAGTTCAAGAGGCTTTTCTAATCTTGTGAGTTTATCCGCTGAAGAAAAAGATTTGATTAAAAAAATAAGAAGTAAAGCTAAACTGGGAATAATACTTCACTAAGGGCTGTTCTCCAGTTCTTCATAGGCACTTCAAAATCTTGAAAAAAAATAAAATTAGGAACTTATTAAATAAGAATGAAATGTACTGATGCAGAAACATAAACAGAAAAGCCAGATGTATAATGTCAACTTGTAATATGCGACTTCAATTAATTCTTCTTAATTCATTTGTTTTCTTAACTTCTTTTGTTTTACCATCTGGAAAAGGCCATTTTCTAATGACAGATCATAGGAGAAAAGATCCAAAGTTCAAGTTTGCTTCAAGAAAAAGCAGCCTTGTTTCTGTGCTCAGAGACTCAACGTTCCTTTTGGTAGTTCTCGCTCATGCAGAAGTTTCAAGACAACCTCAGGCCTGAATGGCAGGGAGAAAAAGATCTATGTGGAAGTTTAGTAATGTTTTTAAATGTTTTAGTCTTCAAAGTACAAATGTGAAAGCAGTTCTGCAAAAGGAAATGAAGCCACAGGAAATGGCAGAGTGACAGGTATACAGTAACTTTGGAAGTGTGCAAGTGCATGCTTATTAGAGTATTACACGGAAGAGATTTCTGGCTGGCTCTTGTGTTATTTTAAAAAATAATCTACATTTATCCAGTAAAAAACAAATCAACCCATTAATAAAACAAACAAATTTTCTAGTTAAGCAGATTTGAGTAGTAGAAACACACAATTACTTTGTCCTCTAAAGCTAATCAAAATAAAAGTTAATAACAGCACAATGAGTAATGTCACTTTTGTACTGACACCCATTACAAAGTGATTCAGTATACATGAAGCTGTCAGCATAATATAAAGAAATCTTAATTGGACACAGCCAAAGGATCAGCACTGCCTTGCTTGAACAATAAATCCCACTATTTATCTAACTGCACCAGCTGATTTATACTAGCATTGTATTCCGTTGTCATCTTTTAATGCGCTGTCCAGAAAGCTGCGAGGTTTCACTCTGAGCAAGCAGCCTTGCTCAGTAGTTGCTCTTCTTTCTAAAATGCCTAGACATTGGTTTATACAAATATTTTCTAATTTGTAAATGAAACTGGTAGACACTTACCTGATTAAAAAGCATAGCAACTTCTACACAGGGTAGTCACTCCTGTACAGATTACTTTCTTTTTATATTAGTGTTTCTGACTCAAAAAATCTCAAATACACTGAAATTTGCTCACCACCTGTCCCTTCTCAACCTACTCACGTGAGGATTTGAGTAATGGATGCAAACCCATTTTCACACAATGAAAAAGTGGCTCTCCAACCCCAGCTGCTCTAGTGCTGTCTATGCAGCTGTAACACAGCCACAGCAAACATCACCATCACAGTGCTGGTTCTATATGTTCTTTAATTTCTAACAGAGGGATTTTTGGATGTGGGGTCCCCCCCTCAGTTCTTTTATACAGAAAACAGATCTCAGGATAAGGCTTTTCAGGACATCATGTAGAGCAAGAGAAGTATAGTTTCAAAACTTCAGAATACTGCAGCTGACTACTGTGCCAGAGAATGAAGGAAGTGTTCCAATTAAGCGATGAAAGTGTCATACATATTTTCTAAAGAAAAGGGACGACAGTTTTCTTTCATTAGGCAACTGCAACATCAAGTACCTTAAGACATCAACAATCCATTTGTGTGCACACCACTATGTCAATATTCTGACTGCTAAGTCAAGGTTACAATAAGAATTGCAAGTTTACACGTGCAGCAAATAGAAACCCTTTATTGGTGAGAAGAAACTGGCGATTTGCAAAGTGAGGTTCCAATTTTATCCCACTAACAGCATTTCAGGACAAAAAAGTAACATGGAATCCCCCCATCAGGCTATTGCAACCCTGTATTTTTAGAAAATTACATTATGGTACATCAATCCCTCTCAACATGACACACATGGTATTATCTTGCTCTTCGATCCCCCAGGCTCTTCAACAGTAACCTGAAACTGGGTGCTGAGCTCGCATACGCAATTGTTCCAGTGGTGCACACAGCTGACAACTGCCAACGCAGAGCTATAGTTACGATCATCCATGCATGGAATATTTCCTTACAGATGTAGATAACTACATGAAAATAGTTGAAACCATTTTCCATTTGTTTCCCAGCACTAGGCTTCAAGACATTTTAGGTATCTATTTATACCAAACTTGCCGAGAGAGCACAGACAGGAAAGCTCCACAAAATGAAGACCACCTAAGCAGCCTCTACTGGCTCTTAACAAAATTAACAAAGAATGTATATGCAAGTGGGCATCTTAAAATAACAGTAAGGACAATAATTAGATTAAGTAGTAACTATCATGTATCAATTACAGGTTTCTAATATCTGGTGTTGTGTGAGGACACCAGACCATAATCCTATTTAGAAACTTTGTTTCATGCATAACTTCCTAAGATATATAATGCCCTCCAGAATAATTCACTTTCTAGAAATACTTCATGAAAACATTTGCTCTGGTGTCATCACAAGGAACATCTTAAAAATATCCAGGTGGCTTATGAACACCCATCCAATATATTTTTGCAATGTATCTAGAGACTGGCCTTTTAGGAACCTTGGAAGGAAAAAAAAAAAAAAACCAAAACCGAACAACTATCCTCAGATTCCTTTCTAGCAGGTAATAAGGATTCCACTCACCTGTCATTTTATCTTAAGCTCAACAGAAGCAAAGCATTACTCAGACAATTCAATTCTACTATCTGTTCAGGCTGTTGTCAGGAGGAAAGACCTCAAAATTTTGTTACATTTCAAAATATAAGAAGTCAATTTAACAGTCTTGTTTAGGACTGACGGTGTCAGTCAGTCCCAACGGCAGGCTCTCGTCATTGCCAACAGATCCTAACTAAGGTCCTCTGTTTGTTGGTCTCCCTGATCACATGTTTGGAAGACACCTACCAAAGCATGAGAGCATTTTCTGGGACGTCTTTATAACCCTGTAGGGCAAACAACAGAACAACTTTGCTCACAAATGATTTAAAGTTCCAAGCTGTCACAGATCACTAGGAGCGATGACTGAACACAGGGAGGAGGACAGACACTGCTGGCTTTCCCCTTCATCTGGGAGCTGCCTGTGCCAGCAAAGCCAGCTGTGGTAGCTAACAGTGTCTGTACAATCTGCCTGAACATACCTACATACAGGTAGACTCACAGGAGGACAGTTTAAAGCTTCCACCCGCCCCCTTTACCCTGTAAAGACAGTGAATTTTTATTAAAAAAACAAACCAAAACAAACAAAAAACCAACACCACAAAAAAAAAACCCATCTTTTTTTTGAGGCTGTTTTTCAGCAGAACAAAAGGCTCTCAAAAAAAATTAGTATTTAGTTTTAAAGCAAATTAGGAATTCAGATCTTCTGATAACATGCTTTTAGTGAGATCCAAGATATTTACAGCCTCTTAAAAAAAAAGTACTGCATAGCTTGGTCTCTCTTCAGTAAAGGTTTTCTCAAAACACATTCTTCAAAGCCATGAAAACTAATTTTGCAACATCCCTCACAACCTTGTCTTTCTGGAAAAGTTCTCCTGAAATGTTTCATGTAAGTTTTCATTAGCTTCAACTGCCCAGAAAGTATCATTTCTTGATCAGTTCTGCCCAATTTGTCACACTGGACTCTCTGCTTTGTTCTTTCCAGCTCATCTCCCATCTTCTCTGCCCTTCACAGGCACACTTTAATAGCTTTGGCACTTCCATCCTGAGCAGACAAGGCACTAGCATTTTAAAATGCTAAAGATTCACCTTTCATTTCTGTTGAATCTTCTAGAGGTACTTCCAGAGTTGTGTTCATAAGCTGAACACACCAGTTAAGATTTTTTTCATCCTATTTTCTTATTAAATCTCACATAAAATCTTACTTATTTGCACTGCCAAAGCAGCGAACCCTTGAGAGACAAGTGGAACAAATCTAAAGGTCAACAAGTGTAGCAGACAGGCTGCAGCTCAAACAGCTTTCTCAAGGAATCACAGGAATAAGACAGGAATAGAAGTTGTCACCTTTAAAAGATGTATCTTAGTCCTGAAAGGTTTAACAAAAACCTTTGTTACCAATGGTTTCTGGACCTACAATCTAAGGATATACAGGAGTTTACCTGCTTTATTAAAAGCTATTTCATCTACCGAAGTTCAGCGTGTTAAAACAAACTGAATTTATGGATTTGGTACTAAGAGTATGCTTAGAAATTACCTTAACTTTACTTTCGATGTGCTATCAAGAGTCTTAACTACTGAACCCAACTAAACTGAAGAATGGGAAGTTACCTTGTACCTCAGCAGTCAGCACGGCTACTCTGAACAATACTTATGTCTATCAGGCTCACGATGGGGTGGTTTGGACTGATTTTAAAATTAGGCTGGAAAACAAACAAACAAAATCTTCCTGAAACAAGGCTGCACATTTCCTTATGCCATAAACAAACTAAGTTGACAGAGAATACTGTTTCCTCCCCCCCTCTAAAACTGTGAGAACATGACAAAAGTAACAAAGGAAACATTAATTTGGGGGCTTTATTTAATTTTTCTTTTTTTTTTTCCTTTTTTTTTCTTTTTTTTTTTTTTTTTTAAGATTCTACATAGTCAAACAGGATTGGTCTTTTACGGCATAGGACTAATTTACTACTAATATTTTTTTTTCCCCTAGATAGATTTATTTACATACAAAAACAGATTCCTGACCACTGTTTCTCCAATGCTCAGATGATCAAAACTCCCAACAATTGTGTAGTGCCCAAAACACCAGGAGGCAGAAGAATCTCGCATCACTACAGCAGCAAACTTTTAGTTCTAGTCACTGGCTTTAAACAGGTGCCTTTTCATACCATATAGTATTAGTCAATTTTGTGACAGTAAGGAAACATGAGATGAAATACATTAAATAAGTTAAATATGCATTAAACATCTCTGAATAACATTTTAATTCAACTAAATGAACCAACAGCAATGTAGCTTGGTCCCTTTATGAGAACAAGGCATTGACCTTTATTCCAAGTGAGCGCCATACCAGTCAATATACGCCTCTTAATGATGCCTAGCACATTCAGCATTGCCACATACAATTCTTTTCAGCTTCACTATTCATTTAAGTGCCAAGAAATTGGTAACTTGCACAGAGTTGAAGACACTGACAGAAACTGTTAAATTTATGAGCAGAATGGTGGATTAACGTATTTTACAGAAGATATCAACACCTCCTGCCTAACCCAGCTCCAAACATCCAATAGGGCCAGCTCCAGCAGTGGAGGAATAGGTTTTTTTCTGGTTTTCCTTTTTTTTTTTTCTTTTTTTTTTTAAAAAGAGGTAATCCAGCAACATGTACCAGGGTCTAAGAATGTTTAAAATGACATATACAATATCCCATTGTAGTGTTAAATCAGGATTTTCTCCCCCCTTCATCACTGAAGCATCTCCTCTTTCATTCATTCACTCGTACATTTTAAACTTTCTAGATTATGTTACATAGTATTTGTGCAGGGGTAATTTAAAGGCAAGACCTGTGAGATGTCATACATTAATTTTTTTTTTTTAAACATTGTTATGAATAAATTTAATCCAATGATATGGCAGAACCATCAAACCAATTTACAATTTCCAGCATGCTGCCTCTACAAGGCTATTTTTCCTATAATTACACCAAAGACAAAGAACAAAACCACCAAAGCAAGTAGTCTGGAGTTAAGCCCTTCGTCCTTGACAGCAGCTGCAGAAACAGATATTGGGTTGTTTGTCTGGGGGGCCTTCCTCATCCGCAGTCCATCTTCTTCCTAAAGGAAGATATATTGATTATTTCTACAGAAAAAAAAAAAAATAAAGCTTTAAATATTCACCCTTATATTTATTTTGGGTGGGCATAATAAAATAGGTCAAAGCTAATTTGCAGCTAATTTAGAGCTCTATTTCCTAGATACTCCTGAGAAGGAAGGGGTAGTGAGGCAGTAGAGGAATTCTGTATACACTTGACTAGCAGAGAAAAAACACATGCTCTCAGCAGTTTTCTCCTGTGGACTAAGGTAATGGGAAGCAATGAAGACACCTGCAAGAACACTTGTCCAAAGTCTGGAGACAGCTCCAGAACTCGAAAACAGTGATGGAGGGAATGGCATGAAGATGTTTTTCTTCCTCTGTAAGCAAATACAGTGCTGTTGGGCAAAATGCTTTTCAGTATAACTACGACAGGTTGTGAAAAATATGCAACTCAAAAGCAATTATATTCATCATTCCCCCAGTTAGATGTCACAAGCAAATTTAACAGCTTTTGAAGGGAAATCTATTTCCCCCCATCATATTAAAGCTGACATTTTGACATGAAACTAATGACAATAATTAGGATATTTTCTTGGTATAAGTTTGACAGCCCTCTTAATTTAAAGATGTACGAGAACAGATAAAACAACATGGTAACAGCAGATATTATCATTTCACGTGGAGATGATGTTCCCCACATCTTGATCTAAACTGTTGTGCAGCACAGCTGTGTGTTAGCACGCTCCATTCCACACACACACACACAGATTTTAGATGGTAAAATGAGCCTTTTGTGACCTAACTTGTATAGAGCTGAAGCAATAGTGTGATACAGCATTGTGGTGCAGAAGCGCAAGACACTGCAGCAAAAGAAAAATCTTCAAGAAATAAAATTGTAATAAATGTTACTTCAGCCTTAAAAACTGCCAAATAAGTGAAATTAGAAAGGCTCAGTGCATGTCAGTGTTTATACTGCTGAATTCAACATTCTGGAGGAACATTTTTTAACAAAAATATTTACTTATTAAGAGTCACACACTACCTGACACCTCACTATTGCTCTAAGTCTGGACAGGAACAACTGACTTCTGTAAACAATAAAACCTTGTTTACCTACATAGTAATTTTACTGCTAGAAACAACACATTTTAGTTTTAAATATTTTAACTTCCTTTTAACAGTGACAGCACCTGGTGGCTGGCAGTAATTTAACATTGTTTTCTGATGTTTTGCTGATATTTCTAACACTCAACAAAGGAAACAAACAGGTCACTGTTTTAAGACATTACTATAAGACATCAGTGCAATTCTAGATATCTCCTGTAGAGTGTTTATTCAAGACAGATTTGCAAAAAAAAAATAATTTATATATATTTAGAGTATTGTGAGATGCTGGCAAAAAAAGAACACAAGATGTTAAGGCCATGTCTCAGCTGTATGCTTGTATTATTTCTATGTGCAAAACAAAACTGGTTTACAAACGTTCAAAGAATTTCTTCGAGCATTGGCCAGCCAAGCACACCAGAGCTGACAGAACAGGGTTCCTTTCACTGGGCTCCCATAGTCACAAATTCCAAATTTTCATTGGTGGTTACTTATGAAACTAGACTTCTACAACAAAACACCTCTCTCAGAGTGGTGATAAAGGCTTCTCAATTACTTGATTTCACAGCAATGTGCTGGCTACAAGAGGAAGTGTATTTCCTATTAATCTGTCTTACTGTGGTCATTTCAACTGTGTATCATAGGTGCAATTGCTAAGCCACTCAGTACTTGCACACCGCCCTCAAGCTCCAAGTAGCTTGAGAACAGGGCCAAATCCAACACTGACTGCTTAATTCAGACTAGAGAAAATTAGGTGGGAAAGGAAAAAAAAAAGGGGGGGGGAATTCATTATGCTGGGTTGCTATCCAATCAGTTTCTCTGACTGCACGACTTGTACACTCCTTTCAAAGGAAGCATTGATTTCAACAGTTTTCTCAGTTTATAAAGAAAACAATCAAAATTATCTTTTAATTTATAGACAATATTAAAATATTGTGCGAATGTCAAGTAACCAAACCTTTAAGTCAGAAGCTTCTTTTTCAGGAAAGGTGTAAATCTGGAGAAAGAAAAATTATCTTTACCTTAAACTGTTTATTCTCCTCCCGTAACCTCTGAACTTCTACTTGAATCCTCTTATAGTCTTCCATTATTTTCTTAACTTCAGTGTCATCCAAAGAAGAACTTATTGATTTAGACATTACAGAAGAATCTGTCTTTGTTGCAGTTGTGGATGCAATTTTATTTATTTCTATGTCATGCTGTTAAAAAAGGATAGAGTGATTTTTGGTTAGTTATTAACACCACACACCTGATATTTAGGAGGAGAATCAGGTAAAATTGTCTGTGCACATCTGAAACATGCCTGTATCAAAAGAAATAAACAACATTTTTCTTTTATTAACCTTCACATCTGTCCCTTTCTGTCTCACAGAAAACAGCAGATCAGCAGCAGTAAGTACAGACAGAATGACCCCCACTTTTCAGTCCAAGCATATGTAGAAAAGGAAATACCCTTAGACCATGTCCCACACTATGAATGGGCACTTGCTTGCTCACAGCCTGCTGCAGTTCTGTCTTCTTTGCCAGCTTTCTACTAACTTACTTGCTAAAATCATTGTTGTATCAGGGAAGTAAAAAGGAGTGTTGGACAGGCAAATTTATATTGCTGATGGTTGTATCTGCTTCCGTATAAACTCTGAGCTTCATGACCATCTGTCAGCATCTTTTCATTTAAAAAAAAAATAATTCTTTATCCTGTGATCTTTCACTAAATGAAAACAGTACAACCGAAAGATTTCTTTGTGCTTACGATGCACTTACATTTTTCAAATTAGCTGCTAATTACATTAAGCATCACTAAGATTTTTTTTTTTTTATGCTGTTTTCAAAGGCTGATGCCATCCAGGCAATGAAACAGAGGGTTCTGTCCTTTCACTGATCTACCTGTCTGTATAAACACACCACTTCACGTGATTTACTGGGTTAAAGTTAAAACACTCAATATGCATCCAAAAATACTCACAGGCTTATCATTTTCCGCTGGTAGCTCAAACACACACCTAAGTTTCGAATCCATAAGTTCTTCTGGTTTTGCTTCTTTCCACTGGAATATTTTAATATTAGTTTAACATTAAACATACTTAGTATAAGGCAGATGGTAAATGCAGTGTATTACATAAACAAATCACATCAACTCACTCAGGAAAAACCCTGCAGGTGTTTATGCAGTTACCATTAACCACATCCACAGTGAAAAACGAAACCAAATACCTGAGTGGTATGGTAAAGAAAGATTAGATACTGTGAAGGAAATTATTCTAAACAGTATAAAACTTACACAGGTAATTTATGAGAGGACTGGGAATTGTGTAAGTTAGCATAGACAGGGGGAGCTATGGGTCTGATTTGAAAAAAAAAGAAAAAAGGAGGAGTACATTCAAAGGAAGGAAAAGATAACAAAACCTCCCATCAGTAGCAATGTTAGTTCTGATGTCTTTGTTCAGCACAGATCCTATTGAAGCACTGCAAATTTCACACAAGGTTTTCTTCCTGACTGGTATGAAGCACAGGACTGTTCTCCCCACTCCTTGTTCTGCACCTCCTTACTTCTCAGCATCGCCGTCTGGACAGTAACAGATGTGCCACATACAGAATGGGACAGCTTTCCTTCTCATCCTCCTCTGCCCTTCAACTAGGGAGTCTACCATAAAAAAAGTTTCCCTCCAATATTTTTAATAGGGATTAACAGTTCTAAACATTTCCTCAGTATCAGTTGTAACCCTGAACTGAAAAGATTTGATTCATCGCAGTGATACAGCAAGAAGTGTCTACACTTAAGTCCTGCTGTTCTCACATGCTTCTCTTCACTTCGACCATACCTCTGGTAGCATATATTGCTTGGGGTATCTCAAGTAGGTGTCAAATTATGGTTGACCCCTGTGCAACCTGAAGAAGTATTTGACTCATCCTGAATAGTGGAGTTGTACTTCAGCTCTTCTATGGCTGAAGTCAGAATTCTATTTTGAGCTCGTTGGCTGCCTGTGAAGTGTTGAAAGCTTTATAGTACTCCAGTAATTTGTCTCACCTGTTTATCCAGAATAGGAAGAGATTTGGAGAGTGGTAACGAAACTGAGAACTGATCAAGTGTTACAGGAAAAGAAATCATGTTGTCTGGAGAGCTCTGGAAAACTGAAAGGGCTATCTAGGTCCTAAATGCATTCCTAGCAGAATTACATTTTTTTTATGGTATAAAATAACTCATAAAAATTAAAGACTTAGAAAGGATGGAAGATTGGCTTATCTTTCTAGTGATGCAGACATTTTATTACTATTGCTGTTTCTCCCACCGGATCTTATTTTGAGGCCATTAAACAAATATAGTTCCATAAATCTCTTTCAGAAAGGAAATTCTTAACCCTGCAGAGTGTCACAGCTTTGAAATGCTATTCAGATGAAGATGCATATTGTAAGGACTACTGCAAAAAAGCCACAGTAGGTACTTTCGGGTTTGGCTTTTTCAGTTTTAAGTAATACACATACACAGAAACACACACAAGCCCCACACTTCAGAGCAATGGCTTTTTTCTTTTTTTTATTGTGTCCTCAATAGCCGAGTGTTCTCTCAAGCTAACAAAAACTTAGACTAGAGAAAGCTTCCATATGCCTTCTTGCAGTAGCAGATCTTGCTGTTATAGGAAAGCCTCTTGTTGACATACTCGTTTCTTTTCCAGTTGTCTTAATGTAGCCTAACCTCTTATTTCTACATCTTTTGTCTTTCTTTGCTTCAGCACCTACATGCTTCTGTTACTCTCATTTGTAATCCACAGAACAAAATCTATGAGAGTCTCTGATTTACGTAAGCCACAACAGACACAGGTATGGATAAAGAAAAATACAATACTTGTAAATCATCCTCCTGGTTCTTGCTGGGGAAAGGAGCTGCTCAAGGGAAGACTAAAGACTGAAAACAGAGGCATAAACTATAAAAGATGCCACAGACTTATATTCTGTATATTCTTAGAATATATAGTTCAAGTTGGCCTTTCTAAAAAATTACAACTACTTAACATTTGTTTCATGGCTTGGCATCTCATTACTGACAGAAATGTCCTAAAGAAAGAACCACAGACATCAACTGTGTCTTTCAGGGCAAGATTCCCAGAGCTCAAAAGAAATGGAAAACACCTTGCCACGCAGAGATGGAAATCTGGCAAAGCTTTCAAGGATCGTTGCAGTGTGGTTTGACAACAGCCCTCAAGCAAAGCAGTAAAAGTTCTTACAAAATTATACGATCTGAAAGAAATCCACTTTAATTAATTTCAATACTTACTACTGCTTCCATATCTGAAGTATCAGCTGGAGCAAACATAGATTGAACCATGAACTTGTGTTTACTTTTCTCATTAGGGTCATAGTCAAAAGGTTGTAGCATCACTGCAAGGAAAACGTCAAAACATGTTATGTTAACATTGCTCTGATGCATAGTCATGCACTGATGATACAGTTACCACATTTGAGAAAATACAAACATAAAAGCCATCTCAAGCTGTGCCTGTTATGACCAAAGCAGCAGCTGAGATCAGGAACCTCACTTTAAAACAGAAGTTTAAAAGAAGGTAAGAGAAACGGGCTTCCTCAGTCTGTCTAGATTTTTTTTTTGTCTTGAGAATTTTGCAACTGCTGATCACTGTACAATACCCTGTACACAATTATGGCAAGATAATGATAGTGGTTTATAGTAAATAGTGTAATTTACATATCATCTGGGACCGAGGGAAAAATCCTCAAAGAAAGCTTCTTTTTTTCTTCCCCCCTTCCTTGGGGCAGAAATAACAAGCTGGCATTTTGATTAGCTGTACACACAGCTAACAAAAGCTACAGAGGCAAAGCCAAGCATTTTACATCTTGAGGTTCAAGTATCAGGATGGAAATTTCCTCTACAGAGTTAAGAAGTCTCATGGTATTTGTTTTCTCAAGTCTAAGTATTTCTCTTCCAAAAATAAGTTGCTGAAAGTTTGTTACTTATTTATAGCTGGAAGTTTATGGTTAAATGCTAAACAGACTTTGCCTCTGAAATGTATACATGGACAGGCATTTCCATCCGTTCAGAAAATCACAAATATTCCAGACATTACTTACGCAGAAATTGACTTGTGTTCAGGGGACGGAGAGCAAGGAACAGCAGGTTAGGGATGTGTGTGCACTTTTATTAATTTATTTTTATTTTAATTGAATATTAGGGATTTCCATGTCTTTCTGAGTAAAGAACTAATACATTAAAGTAGCTTGAAGGGGGAGAGTTATGTATTTCATTTACATGGAATGTAACCACAGAGGTCACTTAGAACGTCTACATTTTGCAAATGACACCTGGATATTCAGCTACGGTGACACTAAACATGGGTTTGGTTTCCACATGAGACAGAACATATGTTAAAGTAAGCAAAGCAGTTTACACAAACATCTTATTAGATATTGCAAAAAGCAATCACCCCCTCAAATTTAAAATGAAGCTTGCAGATGCTGCAATTACTGCCAGCACAAATGGTGTAAGGTTTAAAAATTCACATTTTACGACCCAGGAGGCTACTTCAGTCCCTCAATTCAATCAACTAAGAAGAAAAGCAGTTCAAGAATTAAGATTACTTTCAAATACTAGTGCTATTAACATTATGTGCCCAAATTCATATGCACTAATTGCAGGGGTTTCTCGTATAAAAGTGATATGCAAAAATCCCATTTATTGCAGAGGAAAGCAAGTCAGACCAATCTGCGTCCTTCAATGAGCAGAATGTGTTATGGCTTTATTATCACAACCTCTGTGGCTATCAACAACCACATGCCTTTTAAAGCCAGAAGAGAAGGCAGACAGCAAATTCTCTCAGATGAGGTGCTTCAAAACTTATACATTTTCAACTCACCTTGAAGTAATCAAATAGTAGTCCGAAATAAATGTTTGCAAATTCACTGGCTACTTTTAAAACTATTTTTCCAAGCAGAAGTGCCTGCACTGTGAAAGCACATATGCCTTTCAACACTGCATGATACATCACTGAAGAGCAGCAGCATTATTTTTTTTCTCCTCTGTAGTAGACACCTAAGTTATTTCAAATCTATATAACATCCAAGATCCAACTGGCTAGTCAAAACTATCCACTGTTTATGGAACTGCTCCAGATCTGCAGTTTTATCGGTTTGCTCTGCTGAGTGCAGCTATAAGCTCATTTGGAAACCATTATTTCCCAAGTGATAGCACTGAAGCCGTTCTCAAATGCCAAATGATCGCTGCTCTGAATTCCATTCACCAAATCGTAAGAGCAAGCAGCTAGAGAGGGCTTGACAGTACAAACGTTGTTAGCACTTGTATTTTTAGATCAATACATGAAAGCCACATTGACACAAATTACTCAGCAAATGTGTTGTAAGACAGATGGGAAGCTCAAAAATACGTACTTTGCTCAAGAGGAAACCAAACCATTTCAACATTTATTCACATACGATTGGGGGTTTCTATGAAACACCAGTTCCACGTAACAGCCCTAAGTGATGGAAAATCTGCTACTGTGAACATGGCTCTCGTTTTGACTGGAAATTTCATACCTTATGTAAGAACTGTGTGAAATGTGTATATTCAAAAAAATACCTTATCAAATCATTCATTTCATCTAGTCAAAAGTTTCTGACCAGTTTTCATCAGAGCCCATAGCTCTAAGAAACTTTCTTAACATGATCTTCAAGTTTACCAACACCAACATCCACTAGGCAGAGAGATGCATTTCAACCACGTTCTAAACTGATCAGCCTACAGCTAAAGCACCAGAATTATTCTACCAAAAGCAAAAACTACAAAGTCATTGAGCAATCAATGGAACGAGGAACAACACAAGTTCTATTTGTTAGCCCACTCGTCTCTCTTAAAATCCAAACTCAACAGACTGACCTTACGGACATCCTGTTCTGAAGTGTTCCCAAAGAAATGGATACCAGTTTTCTCACAGTCCTGCAATATCCCCTACATTTTATGCAAGGTCTTCTGTAGACAGTGAAAGAGATGCAGTGACCACCTGATACACTCTTTGCTTTTCCTAGAACAGTTTACTGGCAAAGTTAACAACGTCAGAAGCATTAAAACCTTCTGGCTTTCCTAGAGTAAACCTGCCTTCTCAAAGAACCGAGGAAATCTGAAGCAAGGAACATGGAAGGAGACAAAACTCCACCTGTAACATCCAGTACTCCCTTCCAAAAGCAGAAGGAACAGAAAAGTCCCCCTGCTCCGATAGTCAGCAACCTTCCCCTAGTTTCGATCTAAATTTATTAACGGCCTGTTTACTTGGTCCTGGCCCAGTGCTGTCCTTATGCTTAAATATCAACAAAGGGGAAGAGTCATTTACTTCTGGCGCATTCCAAGACATCAATCACAGTAACTCTTGGCCTTCTGGTCAACTGAACATGCCAGACTCAGTGGGTCCCCTCTGGGCCAGGCTCCCCATTCAGTGTCTGCACCTGTTCTGGCTTGATCAATGACTATATGAGCTACTCTACTTATACATCCAGGAAATTTTACTAGGGCCTTAGACCACAGCACTTATACCCTCTTATCTCTTCCATTATCCAGCCTCTTTGCACATACTGCATTTGCCTTATTCACAGCCTCATTATGTCAGCATCTTGGTCACCCTAGCCAGCCTCCTTTGAACAAAACTGACATTATAGCATGACTATTTTATTCTCCAAGTAGACGATTTTGTAGGTTTTTTGATGAAATTATTCCTCTGTTTCTCCTACTGTAGCCTTCAAGGACACCCAGTTCTGCTGTGTATCTTCAGCCTCCCAACCTTACATCACCATCAAGTTTTTTAGTGTACTCCTTGTGCCAAAATAGCTTATAAAAGCATTAAACAAGCTAAGTACCAGAATCATGCTCAAGATATGTCACATGTAACTTCCTGCTGTTAACATTTTAATCCACCACATCACTGTTTATGCTGAAGTAGCCCATTCAACAGTCTGTGATCTATTTTCTTTTTTTTTTTTGCCCCCAATAGCTTTATTGATATTATTCCCAAATGGCACTGCATGAAATTCCTTATGGTCTGGATACTAAGTCTACCACACTCATGCCATCGTTATATAAAATACCCCAATCAGCTACAGGGGCAAGCCTCAAGATCACTGTGCAATTTGATCAGCTCTGCTAGAGGTGATCAGAGGACATATGCATCTACAGATACAGGCAGAACCCACTGCACCACTTCATGTTTTTTCCATGTGTACATGGGTCTTTCTGTAAATATTTCAATAATACTTAAATACTTAAAAACATTGAATCTGTGAGGATCAAGACAGGAGGACGAGGGGAACAGTGCGCAGCAGCGAGGCTTCCTCGGGAGAGTCGGGGGCTGCGGCAGCGGACGGGACACCATCGGACTCTCAGCAGAAGGGGCAGACCCACTGTGATGGAAGAGAGCAGCAGCCGCAGCCGCACCCTGCTGAAGGCAATGCAAACTGCCTTTTCAAAGTCAGGCAAGTGTACAAAAAGACTAAAAATCCCCTCTGAGGATGTTCGACAGCAACCTAAGGATAATGTCAGCGTCTCCCCGTTTTTAGGAAGCACGTTCAGGCTACTCTCTTCAGCGGGACACTGCACAGATGGTACCATCT
Organism: Ceryle rudis; assembly: GCA_033439905.1. Classification (NCBI taxonomy): domain Eukaryota; kingdom Metazoa; phylum Chordata; class Aves; order Coraciiformes; family Cerylidae; genus Ceryle; species Ceryle rudis. The sequence goes on from JAAGNO010028757.1 coordinate 25,443, forward strand.
GTACTTCCTCTCTCCCCCCATTTACACCTACCCCTATCTGCAGACTCACTGGCATCTGCTTCTATTTTTACACTTTTCCTTTGTAAACCATTCATGACTTTTACTTAGATTTCAACCTTCCAAAAGTCACAAAATCAGGTATCTTTTTTCAAACAAAACATGTCTAACAAAAATGGGATGTGTGCAGATACTCTTCAAAGTATTTCAGACCAAATGCAATGAAATCAGATGGCAGCACACATATACACTTCCCAACAGTTACATAAACTCAGCTGTTAAAATTACATGCCATTATATAACAGGTGAAAACACAGGCTACAAACCTGACACCGCAGCAAGCAGCACATGCTGACAGGGCCTTAAACGCTGGTATTTAGGAAAAGCTGTGCTATGGCATAAGAAGCCAGTATTTGAGACTCCACTAGAATAAAGCAAGCTTTACTTTTCTGACATTTTATGTTTCACATGAGCCAGATGCTAGAATGAAATAAAGTGGCATAATGTTGTGATTGCTGCCTGTCTGAAGGCAGAGTATCTTCACGTACACTTACATCAAAACAGTACAGTTTCACAGGGTTGTAACGAAGGCATCCAGTTACTACAGTGAGAGGAAGATAAGGCTACTCCAAACTCAGCTTCAGTCAGTAATATTCTGACAAACTGTTAATTGTTCCAGAGCCTCGTGCCATTATCCTTAGGCACTGATTTTTTGCAGAGACAAGGTGCAGTACCAGTGCAGTGCTAAGAAGCGGCTGCGTTAAAGCTGGTCAGCAATTCTGAAGAGGACAGATTGCATACAGTAAACACAGCCCAAGTAGTTTAAGTGTCCGGAAGCCATTACTGAATTAACTACATTGTAATAATTTCTCATCAGTAGTATTTTCACTAGGTTTGGAGGAATTCAAGTCCTATTTTTATGCCCTGTGCAAGATTTCAATTACATTACTGAAAAATAACTGATTCAGAAGCAAAGGAACAAGTTACAGTTATTTTTCACTTAATTAACACCAAAATCAGTTCTCTGTTCTTAGGCAACATTACTTCAAAGCAAAGGTTAAACACCTCTCCCCTTTCTGTGAATTCAAAACCAAGCCTGTTCTGTATGTTGATGGAAGCCCACTCTTCGATTCCCCCCTATCCAAGAGATCCCTTCTGCTAATCATAACCAAAGACACCAAGTCCAAATTACATCCCATGCATGGTTTAAAGGAATTACCAGGAATGCAACATATCCAGCTCTAGTAAAGAGAAATTCAGTCAAAGCACAAGATAAAAACAGCTTCAGTTTAGAATGTTTTAGGAAATAAAAGAATTAACATTTATAACCCCAGAATTCTGTAACACATCTACCTATTTACCTTAACATATCACCTAAAGAACAATGAATGTTTACTGCTTGCATTTTAAAATATGTTAATGTAAGGAGAGGCTATTTAAGATCATTATTTATTACTACTAATTTATCAGCATGAAAATATATACAACACAAATGTGAGTTTGTGATTAAATACACAATAGCAATACTAACAGAATCATAAATCACTATAAAGTTATCAGAAAAAGGAAATTTTTCAAAGCTCTGTAAGCAAGAGCAAAGCATAGCTTAGGGTTAACACAGCCATCTCATAAAGGAATACATTAAGTGAAGTCTTGGACTAGGTCCATATTCTATCTGGTATGCTGCTGGGGAGAGTCGGGCTAGAAAAGCAAGTAGAACATAGGCATGCTGGTAGCACAACATAAGATGGTTCATTCAACCCTGGCCTACATTATATTCTGCCCAAGGTAGAGTGAAGGGTCATTGTAATCAGAAGTTTAAGAAAATACTCAATGTTGAGATCAAGATGATATTTAAAAAAGCATGGTATGTGCCTCCAAAGGAAGCGGGCTTTTAATTTTGAAAGTTCATCTAAAAGATGAAAAGAATCCACATGAAGATAATTTGTAGCTAGAAACCATGCTAATTTTCATTATCATTTCATTTATTTCTATGCATTTAATATGCTTGCCTGCAGCTAGTGTAGATGACAGACAGCCTTACTTGGGAATCGTCCCCGTTTTCAAAATCTCAGTTTCTCTCTAGAGAGCTTTTTTATTTACATATTAGTCATTTCAGAGCTTACTGGGTATGTGTTAGCCTTCTCCTAAAGCAGATGTGCTTTGCCTGCCCCACATATAGCTACCCCATTGCACTGGTTATCTCCTCACCATAACGTTCCCCAGACATTAACTGCAGGCAAGGCACAAGTCCGCAATCACATGCACACTCAATTTGATACAAGAGATAGTCCAAAGACATCAGATCAATAAGTGTGCAAACACAGGCATGCACAAGAAGAGTTACAGGATTACAGTCTCCTAATGCTATAGTGCAAAGTATTTTGGGCATCAATTTTCAAGTTTGGCAAGACACTAACAGCCATATAACCTATCAGTAATTCTTCTAATCATGCCAATATTAAAATTCATTAAAAATAGTAAATTTGCATGTTTATGAAATAATTTTCTTAACTGAAAAGTCAGACTTTATTCATGCAGTGTGCCACTACTACATGCTTTGATAGAATTCTTTATTAAAAACATGGATCACAGAAGTCACTGAGAAAATATATTGTTTTCAAACACTATCATCAGCAAGTTAATAATATACAGACATTCTCTTCATAGGAAATACTCAGCCCTTTGTGCTTTCAAAGTGAGCCACTCCTTTACTTTTCCATTACCAAATTTAGGCTAGTCAAGAGCTACTGACTCATCAGAGAAAATCTACAGAATGGCAAAGATTTAGTCACTTGACATTTCTAACACCAAAGCGTATTGCATCTTCAAAGAACACAAAACAAGCATGGTTAGAAATAAATGCTTTCACTACTGATTCTATCAGGCAGTTTGGCAACAGCCAACATCAGTCTAAACTGGTGTGACCACAGACCACTCGGTTTTATTCTTCCCTTGACAGGTCCATCCAAACACTTGGTTGAGACTGTGGTGAGCCAGTTCAGGAAGTTAAGCTGGCAAAAAAATAACCATACAAAAATAATCCCAAAGGGAGGGCAGGGCTGCAGCAGGACTGCTTTGGACAGGCTGGCTAGGGCTGTTAATGAACTATATAAATCATTCATGTATTTCTCCCTTTTTTTCCCTTCAAAACAAGATGTAGAACCCAACCTATTACTGGTAGACCGGGAATAACTGAAGCAAGGATATATGAAATGGTTGTTTTCCCATGAAATCACAACCTCTTGCTTTTACAGACATTTAACAAAATACTTTTAGATTGCAATGCATTCCAAGAAATAACTGATTAGAAGAAACTATTTTCTATCACACAAAAAAAACGCTTGAAAAGCTTACCAGAAACATTAATTGATGTTCCTGCATCGATAATTCCACTGTTAGGCCTTACACAGTATCTACGTGGTGCTGTGGTCTTAACTTTGAAGCACACATTTCTGTCTGTAGGATTGCCGAGTTTCAGGTTTGTAGTGACAACATCTGTGAAAGGCCCTGAGGAGGAGAACAAAAGCAGACTTGAAATCAAACAGAAAATACTTCTCAAGCAGAGGCTAAGCAGGCTCTAAATCTCTGTTCACAAATCTTGTACAGTAATTAGATGTTCAAGTACTATCTACGGCCCGTACAGATAATCGCGCACGCGAAGCTGCAGATGCAGTGAGGCCTCTGAGCATTCCGACCGCAGCGTGCTCCAACTCACAGCACAACAGCTGAAGCTGATCATTAACAGCAAAACAAAAAGGAGGAAATAATTTCTACATGGTTCCAACACAACAACATGGCATTCAAATGATGCCAGATTCTCTGCTGTATCACACGCCCCATTCTAACTACTGAATCCCAGTAAACCCATGCTTACAGACATACCAGATATACCTATGTTACAGATGATAAATAGAGGAGTACAGTAGAGTATGTTAACGAGAAAGGCAACAATAAGTAAGGGGCTACTACAGATTCATCTGCCCGTGCAAGGCGTACCTCTAGGAAAGCAAGATTCCACCGGGTGTTCTGAAATGCTGCAGCATAACCAGCCAGGTAAGCTTTCAGTGTGCATCCCCTTTTCCTACCAAGTCTTTTTTTTTTCTTAATAATTCTCTTGGCTATTCGAAATAATGAACAAGAAGAAATCTCCATAAAATTGCCTACCTCGCCCAACATGGGAAATAGCCACACGGAAACAGGAAAATTCTTGGACACTGAGAGCACTGCAAATACTTCCCTATTAGTAAAGCCAGAATCAAACCATTGTCAAGTTCTGCAACATCAAGTGGAGGCAAAACAACTTCTCACAGGCTCACTACTTAGCTGAAACTGCCAAAATCCCTCAGGTTAGAGGAAAGGCTAGTTACTTACTTTTACAAGACACTGATAAATCAGACAGGTACCATGCAACTGTGGTGCCTGCTCAGATGGCAAAGTAGTAAAATTAAAAGAAATAGAACCACACTTTGATCAACTGTCTTCTGAGTGAAAGTAATTAATTTGATGCCTGAACAGAATATCTTCGTCTATCCTCAGGAGTAAGAGCAAATTGATCAAAAAAAAAAAAAAAAAAAAAAAGCAAGCATCTAACTTTCCCTTGGAGAAATGACAGCCCTAAAATTTAAAAAGAGTGAATGATGATGATAAAAATACTAGCAGGCAACATTCCACCATCCTCCTGCAGCATGGCTGGCTTCAAATAATTTAAGTTTGCTTCCTTTTCTACAAATTCATCACAAAAATTTGTCTACGATGACATTTAATACAGCTCTCAAAGTATTACAATCCTGCAACCTTTAGGCTTGATACAATTTAAGTAATTTGAAGGGGGGAAAACACCAAAAACAATCTCACACATGAAAAGAAAACTCAACCAGACAACAGTGTAGCACCATTTCTGTCAGCACTCTGACAAGCCAGCTTTGCATTTACAATGCAAAAATTGAAGCAATGAAGTTTTCAGATCCCGTAACAAAGATCTCAACCTATGCCTGATGAAACTCTGAGACGTTGAAGACAATGAAACACAGCTGTCAAATTTTCTCAGTGTTCTGCATGCAGAGGAAGACTTTAGTGAAAGGTAACAGGGCAGAGGAATCCTCAAGTTGTTAAAGAAGTTAAACAAGCTATCAGAAAAATCCAGCAATCATCTAGGTGTGTAAAAACAGTAGCAGACCTTCAAGAGAGCTCTAACTGGGAGAAATCTAACCTTTCGGGAGAAATTACTTGATGTCTAAGTATTAAAGATGTGCCTTTACTGAAAAAAAATTACAGTTGAGCTATTCCAGCACAGAAGGAGGGTCGTCTGTACAAAGCCCTACACATGCAGCTGCATCCTCACTAGTGCTTTACTAGTCTGCATGCTGGGATAGATTTCCTGTGGGAAATACCATGTTTTTACTCAGCTGATCCATGAATGTGTGCGGGATTTGTGCATCCCAGCACAGAGCTGCTGTTTGTAATAGTAATACGACAACAATTCTGTCCGTAAAATAACTTCCAAATGGAGTTACTTATTGCTAACATAGATCATACCAAAATATTTGGCAGCAAAGCCTTTCAGCAGACTGAATTAATTTCTTCTTGTCTGCTTGATGTTTCCTCTTCTGTCTGCTAAACAGTTTCTTTAGACACATTTTCCCCAAATTACAGGTTTTACAGATTACCCAGCACAACTGTACTAGAAGGATGATTTCTTCTTTCAAACTTGTGTGCAGGCATACTCCTTACAGCACTGCTGTTCTAATACTGCAGCAAAGCAAAACAGAGCAGACAAAGGCAGGATTAAAGTGCCATTACAGGTGTTTTGAAGTGTGGGGGAAAAAAACAAACCAAAACCAGACAACAGAGTGTTACTCAGGGGTAATCAGGGCACGGCAGTGAAATATTATCAGCCTGGTTGCCCTTCCTTTTGAAAGCAAGGCCCATGGACTGCCAGCTTATGTCGAAACAAAACTTCAATAGCCTATTACTCTAGCCTGGGTTAGATACTTGGGGTTGTGGTAATGTGGGGGCGAACTGATCCTGGAACAAATGCAAGCTAATTCTGTACTGGAGATACAACTTTGTTCTTTAACACCTGAACTAGAGCTCTGCAGATAAGGTTAGCTTTGGTACTAACACTTGAATGAGACACATCTACCCTGAAGCTTCATTCTTCAGTGCAAGGCAATAGGATTTCTGGAATCAAACCCACGAATACAGGAAGACAAAATGCTCTACGCTTCTTTCCAATGCCTCTGCCCTCACCACAAGTGGACAGACTATTCACACAAGTATACACAACACTTGGAATAATGCCTATACTTCTCAGGTGGGCTGTAAACACAACTACAATCAGTCCAGTTGGTGCATCTGGATGGTACCTGAGTTAAAAGCAACCAGTTGACTCTGCAGAAGAAAACAACTCTTGCTGTGTCACTTAACGGAAGCCGCACTCTTAAAAACCACCACCTTTATTTCATAATGTTCAAAACAAAATAGCGTATTTTTGATTGCTCTTAATATTTCTAGATAAATGAAACATATTAAGGCATGATTGTCTTTTTTTTTTTTTTTAAAGATCATGAGAGAAATACTACTGATGTCATCCCAAGGACAAAGTTATGGGAAACTCAAGGTGTGTACCTGCATTATCTGACATGGGATTGTCATGGGAGCAAGCTCTCTAGAAGAAATAATGTAGTAAATTGAATCTGGTGGTGAAAGTTTGGACTATTCCAGAAGGGCTCAAAGACTTTTTTCCTCTAAGTGAGAATAAAGTCAACTTGTGTTACTGCAAACAGGGCATCTAGCTTATGTAAGCAAACTCACAGTGCTAAGTGTGAGTACTAAACCACTCATACACTTGTGCAGTGACAAACAGTAAGAGGTATCATGGTTTTTCATAGGGTCACCTTTCAGCAGGGTTCATTTCAAACTACAGCTGTGGCTTCGCTTCCCACCCAGAAGCTATGCATACAACCCTCTGCACTGGAGGATCAGAGTGTTATCTCAGAATTTGCCATGCTCCATTTCCTGTTCAAACACCAGTGCTGTATCAATCCTTCCTACGAGAGCCATTCTGCAGTGTACTGCGTTATAATACTCTGTATCATTTCAGTAATAATACAAAAGCCTGAGAATTAGGTCAAAAGAACATGATGTCAACTCTATTTAAATTTTAAGTAACTCATTGCCACATTGTATCAGCAAATCCAGGCAGATAATTTCTTGGTCAGCACAGTACTTGCTCTAAGTGTCTTGTCTCCCACTGCTCACAGCAGCCAGGTTACGCAGCTACATCATTTGTACCAAATCTTAATGCAATTATTCTAACCTTAACCAAAATGTCATGCTTTAGCATGGCAAATAAATAATCCTCATACACATGTACTTTCAATGCAGGAAGAACACTGATGTAGAACTGTTTGGAAGAAGTTAGTGCAGTTATCAGCAGAGGTAAAGCTTTGAAGGCACAGGCTCGAGCAGGAACACTCAAAGCAAACAGGCTCAGTCATCTGCAGATTACAATGTGCAAAAACTACTACAAATTTATGATTAACTGCACACGCCAGGTGGGCCACAGTCCCAGTATTGTTTTATTCCTGCATCAGTCTGAAAGGGGAGGTGGTGTGAGCTCTCCCCTCCACCAACTGCTTGTGCTAGCTGCACAGGGTGCATCTGCTGGCACCGAGAGCTGAGCCAGGGAGCTGCCTGGGCTGAAAATTAATCCACTTACAAGGCAGGGAGTAGGGAGGGAGCAGTGGGGGAGAGAAAAAAAGAGAATCAGTTTTCAACCAGATTAAGCAGCACTCAGGCACTAGCATCAGAGAAACCACATCTTTCTGAGCAGCATTCTGCCAAATTAAGGCAACAAGGTCTAATATTTAATAGGTTAAAGCTAGCACATCTAGGCATATGTGCTTCAGTCACACTTGTAGTATTGGCATAGTTATTCAAAGTAGTTAAAGCACATCCATGGGGGTTTTTTTGTGCTTATATCTAATGCAAATTCTCATGTTTAAAATGAAACATCCCCTAAAAAAAAAAATAGGGAATTGGTGCTTTTTAGAGCAAAAGCACCACAGGAGCACTTGATAACAACTGTAGGCATGTTAAACTGCCAATTGCTGATCAACAAGACTAAGAATAAATTCTCATCAAGCTGCCCATGTTATTCCCAGAACGTTTTAGATGCATGTTCATCATCTTCCCTAACCAACTTTTGCTACTCCAGCTTAGCACCACAGACATGTACCCAAAGGCGAGGTAATTGGAAACAGGCAGAAATACAAGTAGAGCTTCTAGTGAAACAATCCCTCTTGTACTTCATTTGTGGAAAGCAGCAGAATGCAACAATGGGAGGGGAAGGATGCATTTCATCATGGTTTAATCCCATCGATGTGTCAGATGAAAGTCATTAATCACCTGACATCATAATCAGCCATAGAAAGGTAAACAAGGAATCTTTAATAAGGGAGATGGTGGAAAGCAGCAGAGAGGAAACTTTAATTGTTTTGTGGCTATTCTCAAGAGCCCACTGCCTACACATTGATGTGCCCTGACTAATAGATGTCCATACGGAGCAATAATTCACCCAGTGAAAGAGCCACACTGACCCTGCACACTGGAGTGGAGAGGGTGGGGGCTGAACGTGATACTTCAGGCTCTCTTCGTGATCACACAAACCACAACAGCTCCTGCTCCCGTGGTAGGAAGTGCCTCCCCACCAGCTCAGTCAGCCCCTCAAACTGAAGGTGCATCTCACCCTGCTCTAGTGTGTATGAACCTACTGCAGCGTCCCGAGAGACACCACCACCAAAAAAACAACCACTGCCCAAGAACACGGTTTTCAGTCTTTCCACTTACAACTTGCTTTATCATCATATCCAAGTTGCTCCTTGGTTCCTTTACTACGCCTCTGACAGTACCAAGAAATTCCATTTTATTTTTGGGGGTGTCAGTAACAGGTGCAGAAGCTGACTTACTGTATACTTCTTTTTAAAGTTATTTATCAGTTGATGACCTTTGAAAATAAACACTAAAATGAAAAAAGCTGAAATGTCAAGCAAGACTTCTTGAGCTATCAGCCAGGTGCCTGTGAATGAAGAACACCCATGATCCAATCAAACTCTCCCACCATCTTACTCGTCTTTAGACAAATCACTTAGAGGCTTATCTTCTGCTATTAAGAGCCTTAAGAGTTGACAGCAGCTCCAAAACAGAAGCAGGTTTGGACCCTTACAGTTTTCCTCTCTGTGAAGTCAGGAGAATACTTACCTAATTACAGAGAATCTTGTGAAGATTAGTGTTTTAAAAAGTACTGTGTGCCAAGTTTTAATCATCATCATGATCTGGCTCTGGAGTCATTCATAATTTAAGTGAGCATCCTCAACTTCTGAAATCAAAGAAGTCAAGGAATGAAAAACAAGAAATGCCTTTGTTGCCTAAACATTTGATTTCACAAGTAACTCACTGAGAAGACCCAACAATCCCAAATTTGGTTATTAATTTTACAAAAAAATTTAGGCCTCTCAATCCTTGTGTAAACCACTCATACACCTGTCTAAACCTGGTTTCAAAACCTGGCCCCCATGGAATCGATTGCTTTACTCTTACCATGACTATCCTCAACCAAAAGAGCCCTTAAAGCAAAATGACACGAGGGAAGCAGTCATTTCCACTTCTGCTGTGTCAAACAGCAGAAGCCTTGATGAAAAACCTATTACAAAAATAGAAGTGCCATCCAAATCACTGCCCATATGCAATAGCTGACGCAGTGGAGTAATTTTTTTTTTTTTAATTACGTAGTCAATTAAATGATCTAAGAGGGAGGAAAAAAAGGAAAAAAAAAATGATGTAGAAAACCAATAAAATTACATGATCCAGATGCCAAAGTTGGAGCAAGGTTATCAGTAAATTATTCCATTTGGATGGATTAATCAGTGTCCTCCTCTGGCCTGTTTTGGCACAAACTATTTTTGCCAGAGTGTGCCTCATGCTTAATGAGGAAAAAAAAAAAAAAAAAGAGAAAAAACAAATAAGAGACTAAAGACTATTTTCAGGGTATCTATTAGTAAGTAATTTTTGTCACCTTTTACTTCACAGAGGATCATTAACAGTTTGACTTCACAGTTGTAAGCACTGAGAGGTCACACATAAGCTTGCCAAGAGAAATGGAAGAATATGCCCTTCAAATAATTTTGGTACTAGTGTCATTTGTTTTTTCCAACGGATCTCTTCAGAGTTTTATTACACCCAAACATTACTTATATCTTCAGCAACAAAATCACACAACATGAAATACTTTCTCTACATCCTAAACTTAAAGCAGTTTTCCACACACAACTGCATAAACAGGAGACCAATAGCAGAGCTGGCTGCCTTTTGGAGGTACAGCTCTGTTTCAGCTGTGCTTTCATATCCGTTTAGAACCAAATGCCAAATAGATCGTATTAACTTTATTCCTTCCACTCACAAATATCACATGTACCAACTCTCTCCAGGTATGAAAACTGCTCAGAAAATAGCAGCATACTCTCTTTTGATAGGGGAATATTAGCTACAATAGTAGCCTGATAAGACACACACTTATTCTACATGGCGAGAAGCCTCATTCCTGGGAATTGCTGGGTGGGTATTGAGAAGATACTGAAACAAAGCACCGATCCCCAGGGAGATGTGGGGATGCAGCAGTGGGATGATGACCCGATACACAAGCCTCCCTGGCAAAAACAGTGCTAAAGGCTGGAGTCTATAAAGTATGTCCCTGGAAGAAGCACTGTGATCCTAATCACCACCCCAAATTACACTTTTTCTTGTACTTCTTATGAAGTAATTTTTCTTAGTCTAACAGCATCACTAATCTCTGTTTCAAATGCATATCAAGAAGGTAGGGAAGGAGCAGCTACGATTTTATGCTCATATATATAGTCTTCAAACAGACAAATCTGATGTGCAACTTAAAATATTTGCTCAGTTGCTACTTAAGTGCAAAACTATGCAAAATCTGAAAAAAAAAGCCCAACAAAAGAAACAAGAAAAATTAAATTTCAGAAAGCACAGCAAGTAGCTGCTTTTCGAGTAATTTACAAAAATTAAATAGGTAGTAAGTAGCTAATAAGCTCTACAATTAAGGAAGGAATCTTGAATTTAACAAGTCACATTTCTGGGGAACCACCTGAAAACTAGCTTTTTCCTGTGCTTTCAGAAACAAAGGAAAAAAAACCCCACAGATCAAGCCAAAAGCAAATCAGAAATAGAAAAATATCTGACAGGTTATACTGTCTGGCATGGAACAAGATATTAATATGAAGTGCATTCTCCAAACCTAAACTTCTGTAAGCACCACTGTATGATGCTAGTAAGCGTCGTGTAAAAACAGCTATACAAAAAACCAACCAACCAAACAACAAAAATCCTTACTGGCCTTACACCTTTGCTCCTAATCTGGTAAAAATGTGGGAAGGCCAGAAGAGGAGACACTGCAAATCAGAGGTAATTTTGCATGCAAATATTTTGAGAAGATGCAAATTCTATTGTTAATTCACAGATCACGAGAAGCAGCAGTTGCAAATAAGGAGAGGCAACAGTGGCAGTCCAAACGTGAAACTGCATATGGGAGGGCTGGACTCCTGCTTGTGAGAAACATTAAAAGCACCAGTAAGGACGAAGTAACTGGGTAGATGAAAAGAAGCAGTCACAGGAAACACAAAAAAGTGCAGGGTTTTTTTTCTTAAAAAAAAATTAAAAACAAAAATCACACAGTCATTTGACATGCCTTCTACAAGCACAGCTAACTTCAATTAAATCTTTAAAATTGTCTGCAAAAACATAGGATTTAGTTCCACAGTGAGCCCCACACCTACATGATTTTATAATCTGCATCATATGTAACTGGATCACCAGGATCCAACCAACCAAGAAAACAGGATTAAATTTAGAATGATAAAATCTTTAATCCATAGCACCATGGTATGAGGGACCTCATTTACAGCACAGAGAACTAGACACTAAAGTAGTTTAGTAAAGAGATTATTTTCACAAAGTATTTATAATAATGTGGCAATAAAGTACTGCAGGCAGCAGCAGTACCCAATTTGTACAACTGTTTCTGAGGCCAGAAGAATTACAGTTGAAGTAAGCAATTTTCAGAACAGCTATAATACAGAAAGGATAGACTCGGTCAACTCGCAGTCTGGATCGTCTTCCTAGTGTAAACACTGAATCACTTCAATCCATGTGCATTTTAATCCTGCACTGAATTAAACATGGAAATGGTGATTTGCTTTGCATACATTTTCAATGACAACAAGATTGTGACAGCTGTTCCAGACTGACGGTACAAATCCCTCTTTATGAAAGGGTGCCCAGCAGGCCAAGTTTTAAACTCAACAACATCCCAGACACATCAAAAAATATCCTCTATGTCTCTATAGACATCTCAGTCTACAAAGCAGGTTCGAAAGGATTTATATATTGAGTAAATACTGGGTCAAATGCCAGAGGAAGAGACTTGGCATGAGTCTGGCCCCTGGTTTAGATAGACCGGTAGTTAAGAGTTCATGTATGTATGTAAACCAGGCTCCATTTCTGCCTCTGGTCATCACACAGGAAGACAATGACAGGAAGCTTCAATAACACTTGTGGCAGGAACTGTCACACCAGTGTCAGAGTGCCTCATTCAGAGAGAAGAAAGGGGTCTAACTGGGAAGGAGTTCCTGGCTGAACCAGACTGTCACTTAAATCAGTGAGGATGTACTTGGAGGAAAAAAAAACAAACCAAAACAACAGCTTGCAGCAGCATGATGATAATGTTAAAGATCACATACCCTAGAAATATAAAGATGAAATTTAAGTCTGAAACAACAGCTGTTACCACAAAGCTGTTGCAAACATCGTCAATAAAGCTTTCAAAGCCAACCAACTACACTGATAGAAAAAGTAAAAAGGCTGTTACTGTACCAACTATGAAATGCATTCAGTAGTTATTAGTTGTTCCCAGCAGGGAGCAAACATAAGACCGATATGGTAACAAGATAGTAGAAAATGAGTGTGACTGCAAGATGTGGGCATTAGCGAGGGTCATTTGATTCCCGCATCGTCTCCAGCTTGGCAAGGAAGCTGTGTTTAGAGGCACTCTAAAAAACCCTTGGTTGCACATTTTTCTACAAAAATTGCATTCTAACATATGTAGAAGTCTGGTCATTTGATTCAAACCTCATTTGATGCAATCAATACCTTCCAAACCTGGGTGCATACAACAAATTAGTCTTCTTTTAAAATTGAGTATTTGTTCATAGATGTAAGCTGACCTGAGCTCATAAAGTTGGATCACTCACTATGGTGACGATGCCTTTTTTCCAGCTGACTTTCAAAACAGATCTGACAATCTGTTTAAAGGTTTGTACTCTAATTTTTACAATGCTAATTCCAATTTAGGGTGCAATTAAACAGAAGTCAACCTTGTACTCCAACATAGCTATAACTATTTAAAAAGAAATAAAGCACTGCATGACCACTGATAATGTTGCAATTTATAAAACCTGTGAAGTGAGGGGGGGAAAAAAACCAAACTATTTCATTTCCAATGAGAAGAAACAATCAGGGACTCCTATGCAATTTTCTACTCTACACTCCTCTTTCATGGGTGTTAAGACACTGCCCAGGACATGCAGGGTAGCAGCTGGTAAATACAATACACTTCTAAGCATCTGTGTGAATCTGCACCCACTATGATACATTACCCGTGTCTTTGACATGACAGCCATGCTCCTAGGACTTTAGGCAGCCACCTCTTATCTTAGGTTTACACCTTTATTTTCAATGTAATTTATCAGGTATATTTTCTGAAGTCATGAATAGGACGCATCCCATGAAGGAAATCAGACTGGCAGTTTGCCACCCCGATGAGCTTTAAATAACAAACTTCTTCATGTATCACTGCAATGGTTCCATGGCTCAAAGTGAGCTGAAAATTGGTGCACAAACATGACATTCCCAAAGTCCAGGAAGTTATGAATGTGTGTGCCCCATCTTTTACAATAAAGGCAAGCAGTTGATCATATTAAAAAGACAAAGTCCCACAAAACTAAGAGTACTAACCGCCAAATAACAGTTGCTCATGCTGATTTTATCAATGCGCTAAGACTTTCCTTGAAATAGTAATACTTTGATCCCATTAATGCTCGTTACTTCAACTTAAGTTCTTAAAAAATATGCAGTACAAAACTATTCAAAAGCCCTTAACCCATAAATCACATCGGCCAAAGCCTTTGAGCAGATTGTGGGATTTTTTGGAATTAGTCTTGGGAGACCCAGATGTATTCATCAATGTATTCATTGATTAAATATAACAGAAAATGCAGCTCAACTGCCTTGTCTGCTGCACACATCTCAAGTTATTGCTAATTGGCTCTCTAACAATCCTATTCAAAAAATTCAAAATTCTGTTAGTCCCCACAAATACAACTCCTCCCCCCTTTCCCAGCAGAGCTGTTAGTGTCATGTCTCTAGAGCACAGGACAGCAACAGATTAAGGAAGCTCAACAGAAGTACTATTTTCAACTTATTCCACCTTTCAATAAATGAGATGTGTCATGAGACACTCACAATGCACCACTACCTTGCTTTTATCTCTAGTTCTTTTCCTTCACCCACTTCCCTTTTGACTTGTAGTCTATGGAAAGTGATTAAGTAATTACAGAACTAATGGTGCACATGAAATTAGAATAATTGAGTGAGATGCAGCAAGTCTGTACAACTATAACAAGTGCTTAATAGTTAGAATAAGCTATTGATTTTAGCTAAGTTGCAAGAATAGTGAGCATAACATGAAATGCAAATATTTAAGTGTCACCAGAAAATGACTAATATTGTTTGATAGTTGGGTTACATACTTAAGATTTGCTTAGATTTATGAAGCCTGGCTGTTAGTTAAATACTAAGCCCTCTTTTAAGTGTGTAACTTGATAATCAAATTCAAGTACATTGAGAGATATGAAGGTTTACCTGTATTTAATGCAGTAACAATGATTTTACTAGGAATCAGGCTAAGAAGAGGGAAGTGGGGACTAATATATTTTCCAGCAGGAAAGCAGATGGGCACTGACACAGCAGCCTTCAAAGAGTAAAGAAATCCTAGTACTGACTGCCATTATGCTGTGAATACCAGGAGGGCTCTGATAGTTTAAATAAAACAGCATGTAAATTTTCAGCTTAAAAGATGAATATTAATTATTCTAAAGATGTAACTTCTCACAGCACTCTCAGTATTCTACTTTCTTAAACACAGCCTGTCCCAGAGGCGGTGACCAGAAATCCCTATTTACCCTATGCAGAATGGAACGAGCAGAGTCAAATCCCTTCAAATATTCAGTGCAGGAGAGTTTCAGTTATTACAGGCAGATCATGACAAGGATAGGGATTTAATTATATAGTTTAGTCGCAATATCTGACTAAGTCCTTAACCCCTCTTCTGAGACTTGACGACTGCAGGTTCAGTAAAGACTAATCTCACGTCCCAAATGAACTGTTGCAAAGCCTTAGACTTGTACCTGATAAGAACTGGATATTCATGTCAGATACAGAGGTATCTGCAATGCACAGGTCCAACTATGGTTTACACAGACTGACCTGAAGGAGCTCAAACTATCTTATTTGGGAGTGGCAGCCACCTAACCACAGCAATGCAGGTTACACAGGCTGCACGGGGCTGTGAATGAACACAAAATACTTCACTCGCAGTGCTGCAGGTACACTGTCAGACTGAGCACAGCTATATGGGCTGAGGCCACACCTTTGGACTGCGGCTCTGATGTATTCAGGGGATTCACTTGAGCGAGGGACAGGTGACAGTTTGGAAACACCACCACTAGGCCTCGAGCCAGGTCTGAATCAGTACTGTTAGGACTGGAGAGTTGTGGCTATTCTGGTTATTATTGTGCCCTTTGCGAAAGCAAAGTTACGCAGTAACGTGTTGCACACGTGCAGGTGCAAAATCACACGCTGGTTACAGAAAACAGCATTTCCAATTCGCAGCAACTTACACAGTTTTGCATGAATTAATCCTGCGTTTGGCAGTACTGCTGTCTGCCACTTGGGGAGCACTGCAACGGAGTGCTGAGTCATAAATCCAGCCTAACCTGTGGCAAACCTCTAAAAACACTGCTGAAATGTACCTCAGCCTATGCTACCTGTGCTTTTGTGCATGCCCTCTACTAAACGCCACTCCCCTGACACATGGCATCTGCAAGGAACACAGCAGCACTTCAAACACCTAAAAAATCAGGCAAGTTCTAAAATAATTTATATTCTAACAAAATTTTGCCTGCTGACATTAAACAAATGATCTCTATTCCAGAGAGACACACATTATGTTGAAATGGCAGATCGACCTCACTGGGAGTCATCCTGGGCAAGGTATGAGGCAGTGCCCAGAGCACAAGTGTGGCACAGTAGTTAACTCCTGTAGCCAAACACACCTAGCAAAAGGCGCTAGAATCACACTTCATTGTCTAAGTTTAAAACTAGTAATTTCTAAAGTCAGAGCCTTGAGTTTAAATCTAGGCAGATTGTTGGATGTTATCTCCTAGATAAAAAAGAAAAGGAAAACGAAACACCAATGAAAATGCTGTCACATATAACAACAACAGTCTTTTTCACCGTTCATTACCAATAAAGTCTGAGCAATAAACCTTTACTTCTGTGCTTTCTCCTCTAGGCTGCATGTCTACAACAATCAAGAAGGGAGGAAGTCACTGGAAAGGCAGTAAAGCTCCTATTTCACATGACATCAGAGACCAGGGCAAGGAAATGGGCACCTCCAGCCACATCATGGTGTCCTGCCTCCCACTATTCACAGCTGCATTTCAGCACAGCACATGCTGATGCTATTTTGGAGCATGTGTGTTATGGTGTAGGAGATGTGAGGCAGGGAGGAAAGACAACCCCTGCTCATGTTCACATGCTGTGAAAAAAAAAATCATAGCATGGAAAACTCCTCTGATATTTCTGCAAACAAGTCACAAACACAGCATTTTGAAACAGAGTGCCAAACAAATTTAGAAGATTCACGGCAAACTGAGGGGTTGCAAAAGCTGCTTTAAAATGGTCCTCAAGAGAAAGATGGCTTCAACCCCATAGTGACTGGGACACATTACAGAAGAAATCCTCACTTCATCATCTTACTCCCTGCATATTTTTGCAAAAAATCTTATGTCCCCCCGCTTTTATGTTTACAAAATATACAGAGCACTTCAACATAACTCCAGAGCTTACTATTTTCTGCTTTTTAACTAAGACCTTTCTCCATTTCCAGTGCTTGTGAAACTTGGTTTATAGTCCTCCCTCACTGAGATTGCTGCTCTACATTAAGCATCAGATCTTTCAGGGCACACCAGCGAGGAAGCACAACCGTACCAGTCAGCAGCACTACTGACCTCTGTCAGTTTGTATCTACTCCTACCGTGCAAAGCAACACTCTGGAAATAAATGCAACTATTTACAAAGGTAAGAAAATCATTACTGCCGTAATACGAGGCAATATGCCATCACAAAACCAGCAAGACAAAAATGCTTAGAGAAGAATTTACTTCATGAATACTTCAAACTGGCCTTTCCTGAATGAAGGGCAGCGGTCAGCACTGCTCGTTAGAAAGGACTGTAAGGCAGAATTTATTGCCAAGGCTCAGTGAATGCTACCCATAGCATTAAGTCTGCCTGAACATTAATATTTAAGTATACTTTTAAACTAAGCCATTTAATAGCTGCAGTTAGTCAGGTAACATTTTACGTTACAAGGAACATACATTGCTGGGTAAAGATTTGGCAACCAAAATCTCTATGGTTAGTTTATTTCACTTCAAAGGGTATTACTTAGCCCAGAACTTCAATTGAAACACAGGCAGCCTGAAAATTATCTTTATTTCAACGGGGTTTGGCAGGGTTTATACCTACCTGTGATGAAGTGGGGAAAAAAAACCCCAAACAAACCAAAACCAACCAACCAACCCCCAAATCACAATTACATCTCATTACCAATAAGTGCTAATTAAGACCCCACATTTTGCCTGCCTGAGTCTGGATTTGCTTCCTTGTTGAAAGCAATATCATTCAGAACAAGAGCTGAGTTTCATAAAGAATTTTAAAACAAGTTTTCTTCTTAAGCATGTTTGATACTGCTGCCATAACAACACACAAATACTTCAGCTTACAACGAAGATATAGTCATTCCACCAGTGTTTATTACCCTGCTTTTTGATACGCCCACTTCTAATTATTACTTATATTTACTAATAAAGTAAAGACTTCCCCTACATTTGAAAATATACATAAAAGCTTTCACAAAGTCTATTATTTTTACAAGAAACCAGTAAATAAATTACGATTTAAAAAAAACCATCATATTTGCCAGATATTCAGATGAAGCTATAAAGCACCTCTGACTCTGGTAGCAGAAATAAACTTGCTGAATGCTTATTTGTAATCCCAGAATATTGTATTACAGTAATGCTGTCAGGGTACGAGGCAGCAATTTCACTGCTAACGAAAATTCAAACACATTCAAGATTTTTATTTAAAGAGAAAGGATTTTCACGCGGGCAGAATATTCACGATTAATTTATCTAAATGGCTTGTCGAATTGTAATAATAATATGAAAAAGCCACGGAACGCTGCCCAGCACCTGGCCACAGGCCCCGTGTTTGCCGTCCAAGGCCGGCTGAGCCGCACGCACGTTTCGGGTGCCCCACGCCCCGGCTGCGTGACAGCTCCGGGAGGACTCGCCTCCCCCCGCCTCAGGGCCGGGGGTCTCGGAGCCGTCATCTCAAAAAACAGCCCCTTATCCTGCCACTGCGGCTCCGCGGAGACCGAGGGCTGCTCCCGCCGCCGCCTTGGATGTTTCCCCTCCCTCCCGGGCGGCCCCGCGGGGCTCGGGCGCTGGCCGCCGCCACCCGCAGCGCCCCCGGCCCACCCTCCGCCACGGCGAAGCAAGGTCAGAAAGGGAGAAACGGGCTTTGTCGGGTGCGCTGCCCCGTTGCCGGCCGGGGGAAGGCGGCGGCCGGGACCCCCCCCGCGCGTTCTCCCCTCAGGGCCGCCCTCGGCCCTGCAGCAGCCGCCCGCGGGTGGGGGCGGGCGGCGCAGCCGCGACGGGGGCAGGCCAGCGGGGCCCCCCGCACCCCGTTGCGGCCCCGCGGGGCTGGGAGAGGGGCACCTTCCCGCCCCACGGCAGGCGGGAGAGGCCCGGTAGGGCGGGGGGCGGCGGCGCTGAAGGACATTTTAGCGGCTGGTGCCCAGCCCCGGCCCCCGGAAAATGGCTGCCGCTGGAGCGGGGCCTGAGAGCGGCCGCGCCGCGGGCCTAGCGCCGGCAGGCTGGGGAGATGGCCGTGACCGCCTCGTACCTTTGAATTTAAGCTCGTGCTGCGGTTCGAGGCTGAGGACCTGCTCCGCTTTCGCCATGTTCCTCCTCCTCGGTGGTGGCGGCACCAGGCGGAGAGAGGAAGGGACGGGGAGGGAAGGGAAGGAAGGGGGAGGGAAGGGAGGAGGGAAGAAGGGCGGGCGGTTGGCGCGCCCGGATGGTGAGATTGAAAACTGCTTATAACCATTGGCATATGGTCTAATGCATAGTATTTAACTTCTCATCAAGAACAATGCAT